>PVKN010024016.1:0-14583 GCA_004027915.1 Capromys pilorides
CTTAACCTCTGAAGAAAAAAAAAATCCCTAAGCCAACTGTAAATTGCATAGCTTTTTCAGATGCATTACAAGTTCCATGATTAGATTTGGTACAAAATCAAGTTTCAATTTGGAAGCCAGCTGTAAATACATACATACAAAATTGCATCTGTATTATGTTTAAGGATCTTAGAAACAGCTTGGAGAAACTATCAAAGCTCTAAAAATTCCATTTAACCCAGAACGTCTGCTTTGACCCAGCTGACACGCCATAGTATCATTCTCTCTAGTTCCTTTTCAGTGTGCCCCATCTCTCCTGCTCAGAAATCACCAGGGAAATAGAGCAAATGTGCTCCATTTCACTGCAGATGCAGTTTTACATAGAATTCCAACAGAAAGAGGAATTAAGAATTGGAAGCACCCTATCTTATTCCAATTCTTGGTCACCTCGCCAATAAAATCTGGAGAAGGAATAGCTACTTTGAATCTAATGATGATGAGTTCTAAGTAGGTGGATGTGATACTTGTATCTCTCTCTTGACAGCTTCCTCAATTAGTGATTTGGAAGGACATGCTACATCATTTGCCACTGTGAACAAAAAGCAAATGGTTATAAATACTTGATGCAAAACACTTATTGGCTTATCCACCATTTAGCATAGTTAACAATATAGCACTTTTTAAAATGTAATTTGGTGTGACAGGGTCTTATTACACAGCTCGGATTCCTCGTGATCCTCCTGTCTGTAGCCTACATGAGTGCGCCACCACGCAAGACTCTGGGGCTAGCTCAACCTGACCTGGGGGCAGGTCAGCAAAGGACATGGTGCCAGAACCAAACCAAGGCCCCTGCACTTGCCCAAGCTTGCCAAAGTAGGTGCTTTAGTCTGTTGAGCTATCTCACAAGCCCCAATACAGCCCTTTTTAATCTCAAAGATTTTAAGCAAATGTATTGTACTCTTTTTCTAATCAGGATGTGTACATAGCTGAAACATATATGCCGTATCAGAAAATGCTGTGCTAACTCCTTTGGTAAGAGGGAAAATATATGATATGTGGGCCCACTTCCTATTTCATAAATGTGCCATGTCATGGTGTTTTCCCATCCAAATTTTAATGAGCCTAAAATATGACCACTTCTCTTATTCTTATTCTAATCAATTACTCCAAAATAATCTCCCTCACACAAGCCATTCTATCAGGTGAGCTAAAACATAGGCAGTAGTAGCTAGTATTTAAACGAAGTATTCAATAAATCATTCTCTCACCCAAAGAAGGATTTGACAGTTATTTATTTATATTTAAATGAAAATTATTCATTGTACGATACTGTTCAATTCAGCTGTATGTCTGTCTTGGCCCAGGGATTGAGGTAAGCATACAGATGATGACCCGGGCAACACACGAATAGGGAAAGCCCTCCCACACTGGCGGGTTCAATTTCAGCCATCTGCTTTGTAGTGTCAAAGGACAATGAAAAGTAGGCACTACGGCCAGACATAGTCCAAATATAAATAATTAAGTTTTGGTTTTTTTTATTCAGCCTGTCTGGCTGTCTTTACTGTAAATAGCTAAAGGAATAGGGCAAAGCATAGTCACTTGGTATAGCTCAGAATTCACTGTTGCCAAGCACCATTCCTGAATGTATTACAACAGAACCATTCTAGGTACTGAAGTCGAGGTCCTAGGCGCCGGGAAGGCTCCCGGCCTCCTTCCTTCTCTGAGTCAGATCTTCCCTGCCTTTCTGAAATGTAGGCAAAAATAGTCAAAGGAGGACGATGCGTGAGAGAGGGCAAAGTAGGGTCGGGACTTCACCAGCACCAGAAACCAACGCTTCTTCTGTTATCTTATGGAGTGATTGAAAAGCAGTGTTCTCATGTATGAGGAATTCTATATATAGTATAAGAAAAGGTGGCAGTTCCAGAGCATTTTAGAATACTAATTTAAACAAAAGATAAAGGCTCCAATGTAAGAAAAATTATGTAAATGATTTCTCTACAGCTTTCTTTTAATAAAATAGAAAATTTAGAGGGCGGTGATTCTTAGAAAGATGTAAAAGATTCATATAGTTCTGCCAAACGTGCAATAAAAGCATATTTCTTCAAGTTTGTTGCACACTCATGTTTGTTATTTATCTTTAAAAATCTGCTTTTTTATCTATTTAGAAAAATAGTACTTTCTCACTTTTCTCACTTTGTCATTAGTGAGATAGAAAGCTGCTATCAAAACTCTGAAGTAATACTGTTTTTTCTTTAGTAGCAGAAGAGATGAGCATTCACTACAGCCTAAATCTCCACTACAAAACACAGAAATCCAGCGAATTGCTAATATGATTGCTATTCCAGGTCTGTAGCAAATTACTAAGTGTATCACCTCATTCTATTAATATATGTTATTTTAAGACCGATTTTCGGACAACTCAAATATGACACAGATGAAAAACACAGACTCCATTGTAACACAGTGAGGGTACAATTAACTCTCTACTCTCTTCAGCGTTTATCCTGTCGCTTTATTTATCATTGACAATTAATCGCCGACTGTTTAGAGGACAAATACAGAATGAGAAAATGCATTTAAGGTATACAAACTGGTAGGTCAGTCACCTTGCTAGCAGCATTGAGTTACAGAAGGCCAGCAGCAGCAAGAAAGACCAATGTGATGACAAAAGAAAGAAAGCTCTGAAGAATTTTAATGAGGGTAAAAGGTCTAATAGTTCATTCCCATTACTTGCTACATTTTGCCTTGTTTTAGAGAGTTCACAAAGTGTAAGACAATAGTGCAAAATCTGTGATTTTTTATGCCTTGCTGCTTTCTATTATACACCATAACCTTGTGACAGTGACAAAGCACACAGTAAATAAGTTTTAGAGCCTTTTTCTAGCCAACAATGTAAGTCCGGGGCGGGTCAAATGTTGAACATAGTCAATTAGATTTTTTTTTTCTCCAAGAAGAAAGTTAGAGACTGGAGGTTACAAGAAAGCTAGGTTAAAAGCGCATACCAATCACTAAAATAAAACTACTTTGCAAAGAATAGCTTTAAAAGTATTTCCACAAAATGCACTATGTTTAACCATGATTAAGAGAAGTCGCTCCAAAATAGCATAGAGGTTTTTAAAGATTATTTGTAAGTACCACTTGGTCTGCTTTCAAAGGACCGCTTGTGTTGCCTTGCTGAGTCAGCGGATTGTACACTAGGTGGGGCATTTCTGTTATAGCAAAGGGAGCAGGAAGTCACACAGCTTCTGAAAAGCCGCAGGAGCATCTCACAGGGCCAAGGGGAGGAATGGCAGGGCACAATCCGTTTCCAGAAGCAAAGTGGACCAGGGAAAGAAAAGTTCCTGAGGTAGTTCCGTTCTTCCTTTAGAAAGATGAAAGGAGAGAAGGAAAACTGTTATTTTAAAGCTGCACTTTTAAGAAAAGCAGCAGCTTCAGGACACAAAAATTACTCATGCCTTTTTTAATGAACTTACTGGAAAGAGTTCCTAAGGGTCTGCAGGATACAGGAAGAGCTGGGCTCTGGGCCCGTGCTTTCTTTCCACCTGTAAATTGCCCTTTCTGCTACACGGTTCACACTCAAGGAGGCAACATACCCAACGGGCACCACCTCACTAAACAAAAACACACGCCAATGATTTGAATCCTAACCCAGCCACCAACAGGGATAAACTCATACACAGGAGGAGCACAGGGCTTTGAGACCACCTACCTTAAGACACCCAAGACTACACAGATACCTCCTCCTCACCCCATGGAGTATCTCTTCCTTGAGGGCTTACCCCCTCTTCTCTGTGTGTGCACTTCTTAAATCTGCCAGATAAACCTCTTTCTTCTTCTCGCTAATGTGTCCTGAAATTTTTTTTTCTCTGACAGAAGTCAGAGAATAGGACTTGTCCTGTGAGTGGGGTAAACGGAGGTCAGTAGCTTCTCTCTGGAGAATACCCTCAGACCCCAATCAATGACGATTCCCACGTCAGTAACTGCATGAACTGTGCCCTTTCTCTGCTTTGTATTTCAGAGCTTTTGCTTCATTCTATGGTTTGCCTTCCCTCTCGCCTAGCTTTGCATTTCCTCACCCCCCCTTCCAGTGCCTTTCACAGCCACTCCAACCACAAAACAAGAGTTGACAGAGTTCTGTACTCAAGTGGGCAAGTAGACCACCTGATACCGACCCTGACTGTTCTTTATAGTCCTGATGGGAAAGGACTCCTACTGCTCCAAGCTGTGTCTCAAGCCCACAGAGCTCCCCCATGGTGTGGTCACAGTGTAACAGGATGACGATTATGAGAGGTTTACCTGAACATTTAGAGCTTATATCACACACAGACCCAGGATATGCAATTAAGAAAATTATTCATTGGTCACTCAACAAATGATTGGCTATGATACTAGATCTTAGTTACTATTCTAAATGATATGCAGAAAGTAAGATAGAGTACCTGGGTAAACGAATCTCATGTATCATAAAAGCTACAGTGGATTTATGTAAAACAAAACACACTTCTACCTAGTTAGGTACAGATGAAAGTAAGGATGGAAAACTCCTTTAAAAAGTAAAGTAATTTATTTAGCTACAAAAGACAGAAATAAATTTAGAACAAAATTTAAGATCACTCGCCAAGGTGCCTCCCTAATATTATAGATTTAGGTCATTCTGGGAGGAAAGGAAATAGTGAAACCTCTATAAAAAGGATAAAAACTGGTCCCTTGAATGATGGGTACATCAATATACCTGAGACAGATCACCACAGAATAGGTTTATGCAGGGTTACTACTCATTTATACAATGCAAAACTTGTACAAAATAATAGTATAGTGCAAAAATAACCAGATCTTTCCTTACATGGGCTCTGCTCAGTATGATGTGCCAATGCCGGCTTATGTGTTTTGGAGGGAGGCTACTAATAGAATAAATGAGCCACATTGTTATTTCAAGACATTTTATGTTAAATGGACTGCTTTTAGCATAATCCAAGTTGTAATTTGGACTAATGGCTCATCCAGTACTGTTGTTATAATGAAGATTTTGGCAAACAATGTCAGTTTTCAGGACTCGTTAAGGAGAATTATAATTCTGTGCTCACCAAATAGCTGAGAAAGAAGCATCTGGGGAGAAGGGCCCTTTTCCACCTCCGTATCTAACTCTTTGAACTCCCTTTAGTATTTTATCTAATTTCAAAATATCAACTTGTCACTTAAATCCTGGCATCTTCTAAATACTTATAGAATGATTCACTGTCTCTCTGTTATATTACTTTATTCTCCCTTTAAGTTCTCTCTTTATATACTCTACACTGTAGGCTTCTGAGGGCAAACCTACATGTGACTTCTTCTTTTTTAAATCAAACACAAATCTTCACGCTTGCCAGGCAGGTTCTTTGCAGCTAAGCTACATGCCTGGTCCCCACATGTGATTTTTTTTTCTTTTCTTTTCTTTTCTTCTTTTTAAAACAAAACTCTTTCAGAGACAGGGTCTTGTGCAGTTCAGGCTTGCCTTGAGTTCACTTTGTAATCCATGCTTATCTCGAACTCACAAAGATCCTCCTGCCTCAGCCTCCCCCGTGCTTGGATTACAGACATTTGCCACCATGTCCTGCCTGCCCACATTTGACTTATCTACATGAATTCATCAGCTGTCTAAAGCAACACATACATGCTCAGGATCTAAGTCTGACTGACAACCTCACCTCCAAGCCCTAACTTACATTATATCCATTAGAATGTTCCTCCTCTTTCCACCCCACTCTCCTCATGGGATTCTGTTCATTTTCTCATGATCCAATGAAAGCACCTCTTTGACGAAACTTTTCCAGAACGCTTCTGTATTAACCACGCCTTCCTTCCCCCAGCACCAATACTCAAGACCTTCATGATTCTGGGTTGCTGTTTCTGTGTTAGCAACTATAGACTTACAAACAACCGTACGCTTACACACTTACAAAAACTTCAGGATTCTGGGCTCTTATTTGTATCTTAGCATATATACACATTTCTTGTTTAATGACCTGTTTGTTTAACAGTTGTTCAGAGTGATGTCTAAGTTTTGTTCCCTGGACTTACCTTCATCCTCT
This sequence comes from Capromys pilorides, assembly GCA_004027915.1. Lineage (NCBI taxonomy): Eukaryota > Metazoa > Chordata > Mammalia > Rodentia > Capromyidae > Capromys > Capromys pilorides. Next base: position 6,051 of record PVKN010024016.1, read on the forward strand.
GCTGGAACTCAGGTCCTCCACGAGGACTTAAAACGCAGGAACATGAGCAGTGCAGCCATATGGCAACTTCTTCTACAGCACAGGGCTCTAATTTTTGCTGATTCTACTGTGCAATACAGTCCAGTGCTCTAGTCTCGTGCCCTATTATACATTACAGCTCTGCATGGAAGAGCTAAGCAAGTGAAAGCAAAGCTGTCAAGTTGCAGTTTCCTTTGACCACTTCTTTGTTCTAAATACTGTAATGTGCCTCCGTGGACAATTCCTTACTTAGGGGCTTAATGATTTAATGACCTAGTTGCAGGAATGACCATCTTTTGTTGAATGAGGCTTGTCTGTACATATTTTAATATACACATTTATATAAATATTCATATATAGTGGATGTATACTATACACCTCTGATACAGTACTTCAGCATTGTTACAATCAAGAGCAAGAAATTATTTGCCAATGTATCTTGGGCTGTAATCAATTTTTTGTTCAATGAAAAAGATATATATATATATATATATATATATATATATATGTATATATATATTGTGATTAGAAATGATCACATTATTATTATTATTATTATTATTATTATTATGAATTTTGGGTAGGGTCTATGGGGTCTATAGGATCTCACTATGTAAATCAGACTCATACTGATCCTCCTGTCTTCAGGCTTCCAAGTGCTGAGATTTCTGGCACGCACCACCACGCCCAGTCTCAATCGCTGTCTCAGTGTGCCTGGGGACAGGGCTGGCACAGCAGGCCATGCAAATCATGATTTTCTATAGAGCCAAATGTACATCAAAAACAAGTTCTCACTTAGCAAAAAGAACTGTTTCAGTTAGCTTTGTATTAGTTAGAGATAGAAAACACAGATATGTGTGTGTGTCAAGTCAGTTTATATGAGCTTTTAAAGAAGCGAACCAGGAAACAGCATTTACTTACTTGACAGCTCATTTCTTGTTCCAAGTGAAGCTGCACTTCTTGTGCTTATGTTATTTTATTTTTTCTAAATCTGCTCATTTTAATGTCGTATGTTTTAAGTTAAAATTGATTCCTAAAAATGTTAGCTTGTCTAATAGTGTTTAGACAAGTTATTAAGTCTGCATCTTGTACTCTGAACACCTACTATGAAGACAATATGCAGTGTATTAATTATTGTGGCTGTCCTAATGAATTTTGAAATTGTCTTTTCTTATTAAAATTAATAAAGTTAAAAAATGCTAATTAAAAATGTTAGATTGGGGCTGGGGAGATAGATCCGTGGCACAAGTGCCTGCCTGGCAAGTGCAAGGTCGTGAGTTTGAACCCTGGTCCCACAAAATGAAAAAAAAAATGTTAGATTGTCATAAGTATAGATGGTGATATTCAAATATCTGAACACTACTTTCACATTATAAGTGTTATGTATTGAATAAAGTATAACTTTAATTATTCTAGTCTTTTACTACATATGATTGTAAGAATAATAAAGGGTATGAGACATTTCACTGTCAATATAAAGATTGTCATTTACAACATTTGCATCTATTTTGGAAGTTGATATCTGCTGTGTATAACGAACAAACCAAAGCACACCTAACAAGGAAATTAAAGATTTTTGACTGCAATTGAAAATATTTTCTCACATTGTCATGATCTGCAGCCCATATAAACTATTTCATTTCCCCTCTTCATAATTCAGTATTCTCCATTAGATTTCCATTTTTAAGAATACCTTTGAATTTCTTACACATGTTACAGAATTCCTTCTATGTATTCCTTTTTAAAACCAGCATCCCTGTCCCAAGCAGCATTAACATACTCTCTAGGATCCGCATGACTTTGACTACCTACTTTGATAAACAAAGGTTTCACAATTAAAAATTCCAATGACTACCAATAAAGCAAGTAATAGGATAAAAATTTACCTTCCGTTACCTAACTAATCCTAATACGTGTCATTTTAAAATGAAAAATCTCAAGTCAAGTAGTGTCCCTTTTTTCAGGTGGCCCATTTTCTGGTTACTACTCATTCTAGACGTGTTTTTCATAGTCAAAACATTGAAATAGCATTTTTCCTTAATATTGGTAAGAAACATTAAGACCAGAATAGCTTTTTAAATAATTACTCTCTCTTAAATACTTTATTCCATCAGTGTTTGGAATACTTCATACTGATTTATACAAACCAGTCCTCCTTCAAAGGAATTAAAATACTGCTAAGCAAATATCACATAAATCCATGGATACTATTGTTGAAAACATGTCAAAGAATTCTTGTATCAAAGCACATTCCTAGAGTGCAGAGGCCTCATGTAATCTCATTTTGTCACAGTCTCCTTGAAATTCGGAATTTCCTATACCTGCTGTAGGACTGTAGAACTTGAACTATAGGCATTAGCATGAACAGCCAGCTACTAGCCTGAGGTTCAGTGAGCACACAAAGATGCTTCCTGAAGGACTGGTTGGACCAGAGAAATTTCACATACACATCTACTCAATTGTGTGTGTGTGTGTGTGTGTGTGTGTGTGTGTGTGTGTGTGTTTATCTACCTATGTAAGTGCATGTGAGTTCTCATGCATCTATGTTAAATCATTTAGATGCTTTCTAAAATAGAATTCCTGTTTGAAATAGTCTCCTATGGCCAATATGACATAGTCTAAAACATCTACATCATTTAATCATTATCTAAAGTAACAAAAAAAATACAGTCAGAAAGAAGATGAATAGCTAAAGTCACCAATTCTTATCTGAAGGATCCTCAGATTCTCTCAGTTCTTAGCCTGTCTGAAAAAAAGAGACTTGCATGACATCATGTGCTACACCCTGACAGAACACTGCCTGACTCACAGTGACAATCACTGCTGTGCACCTGGGTGGGGGTCACTCAGCACATCAATGGCACACATGATTTTTTCCCAAGTATTGTTATCTTCTGCCTACAGTCACAGAGACTGGCAAGAGGAACACAGCTAACCCAGTTCAAGAAAGTAGGCCTCCCTTTCCACCTCCTGGCACCACTGCCAACTGCCAAAGAAAAGAAAAAGAGAGGGCTGTACCCGCAGGAAGGAGAGGTCCCGGTTGTGCTCTATGCTGGTGATCTCCAGGTTGCCCATGACCACCTCACAGTTCTCATAGTATTTGCGTAAGGCTCGGTACTGCTGATCCAGGTCGGAGAGAGAGCTCAGCTTATTTTCTGTTCCTGCACACACTGTGAAGACAAAAGACACACAGGTGGTTACAGAACGTTTACATGACAAGCACAAGGAAGGTATCTTTAAAGCTATTCCACAACAGTCTACCTCAATCCCCAGAGTAAAAGATCTCAAGCATTCCTAACAGTGATGGGTCTCCACCTGATAAATGTCTTCATTTTATATTCCTAAATGACACATGCTAGCCAGAGAAAAGGGTGTGGGATCCACAGTAACACCATTTTACCTTTTGAGAAAACAAACTTAAAAAATCTAATTGCTGTAAATATATAAAGCATATATTGGCATTTGTTTTCATTGAAACATTGTCTTCTCTGGGAAGAGGGAAAGGAGAAAAGAAACAAAGAAGGAGTGGGGAAAATAAATAAATAAGCATACACGACAGTGAAGAAACTTTATTTTTATTTTTATTTTATTATTATTATTATTTTTTTTTTTAGTGGGACCAGTGTTCGAACTCAGCGCCCTGCATTTGCCAGGCAGGCACTTGTGCCACAGAGCTATCTTCCTGGTTCCCAGTGAAGAAAATTTTATTGCTAATTTCTAATGTTTATTGAAAAGAATAATTAATGCTTAATATTTGAATTCTCAATCATTTATTTACATATTTGGTACAGAGTCTCACTATGAAGCTTAGACTTATACTGATCCTTTTGTTTCAACCTCCCCAGTACTGAGATTACAGTTGTGTTCCACCACGCTCAGTTCTGGACCAGCACAGAACACAACACCTGGGATCAGACCTACATTCTTATGTTTGCCAGGCAGGTGCGTAGAGTGCTGAGCTATCTCCCCAGCCCAGTGATTAATATTGTTTGACCAGTTGTGCATGCCTGTACCTGGTAATCTGAACAACTACTTTGAAGACAACAATATGCAACATAACCATTGTTGAATTCGTATCATCTTGGTTTCAGAACTCTATCATTCCTAATTTATTTACCTTTAGGATTTGCAATCTATTATTGTTTTATGGTACAGTAATTGGGCAGATGCAAATAAATCACAATCCAGAGATAACAGTAATGATTTTGTTTTAAAAGGTATTAACTGTAACTTTTTTCTTTTAATTTATTTATTTGGTACAGTGTCTCACTATACAGCTGGGACTGGCAGTGATCCTCCTGTTTTCAGTTTCCCCAGCACTGAGATTACACGTGTGCACCACTATGCCTGGTCTCAGTGGCCTGCTCAGCACAGCTGGGGGTGGGGCCACATGGCATGTGGTGTCAGGGGTCACATCCTGGTCCCTGTGCTTGCCTAAGCAGTTGCTTAGTCTGCTGAACTATCTTGCTGCCCCCCCTTTATTTTTCTTTTATGTGGCTGGCTCAGCCCACCCTGGGTGTAGGGCAGGGCTGGCATGGCAAACTGCAGTCCCTGTGCTTGCCTAAGCAGGTGCTTTAGTCCACTGAGCTATCTCGCTGGCCATTGTCACTGTTTGGACTAAATTTTAGGCATAGATACATGTCTGTAAAACCTGAACAATTCTATTTTTTCCAAAATATATGTTAAACAACTTAGACTGAAATATTTCCCATATAGTACAAACAAAACAGATAACAAAATCTAACCCATTATATCAGCTGGATCATCATGTCATATGTTTATGAGGGCTAAGAAATATAATGGACTAATAATAAATTATACGAGTCTGCCAACTTTGAAGGGGATAGTCTAATTCAATGCAAGCGTGTGTGTGTACACATCATGTTTGTTGATATTTTTGTCTACTACACTTTCAATTATTTCTCATGGTTGTACACCTATCTGTATACAATTTTATCATGCAATATATTGACTTTAATCTTTGACTAATAAGTTTATGCTATAATTGTTAGTATATAAAGAAAATAGACTATAGATTCCAAGTTACACATGATACAACGAATTTAAGACAAGATACAAATGGCAAATAGCTTCAGAAACCATGAGCCCCAATAAACACTTTTTCTTTCCACATTTACTTAGATACCTGATACAGTACCACTAAGTTAACACAGTGACTCTTTGGAACAAAGTTTTTAAGTGTTATCAACTTAAGATGAAGTCGTTAGGGTGAGCCCCAACCCAATATGAGAGAACTCTTTTCAAATAGAGAAAGACACCACGTGCATGCAAAAACACAGAGGGGAAGCCCCACAACTACAAAACAGCATTGAGAGATGCTACTGTAAGCCAAGGAATGCCCACGAGTGACAGAAATCAGGAAAAGCCACGAATCCTATCAAGAGCCTCAGAGAGAGTATGCTGACAGCTTGATGCAGGATTTCCAAATGCCAGGAATGTAACGGAACAGACTGCTGTTGCTTTAAAAGCTACTGAGTTGTGACAATTTAAAACAGCAGCTCTATGAAAACAACATTTAGTCTGTGGATGATTTTTCTCTGAAATCCCACACTGAAATAAATGTTAAAAATTGATTCCTCCCTCTCTCTCACTCTGTCTCTGTCCCGCTATCAGTGTAACACTTCCCACAGACCCTCCCTGTTCTCTCTGCTGACGGTAAGTCCCTCAGAGACCACATGAAGACTCATTTGCTACCTGTGACCTGCCAGAAAGCAGCTTTTGTGTGGTAGGAGGAATGGGTGCCCAGGTAAAGGCTGCTACAATCTGCCATGCGTTCTCCTCTTCCTTGACAGTGAGACACTACCTAATTTTCACCTGGCACAAGGCAGAGGTGCTGACTTGATCAATTTGGGGACTGATGGGGCACATTTCTGGAAGCATCTGGGGGTCTTGAAGGTGTGAGCATGGGCTCTGGGTCTCGCCACTGGCCCCTTCCTCTCTGGCTCTGCTTTGTAGACAACATGAACTAAGTGGCTTCCCTTGACCCATTGCCCTGCTGTTTCGGGCATGGAGCCAACTGACAATGGAATGACACCCCTTAAAAGCCAAATTAAACCTCTCTGTCTTTAAAAGTCATGAGTGTTAGTTGAAATGATATAGCTCAGTGGTATAAGCACCTGCCTGGCGAGCTCAAGGATGCGGGTTCAATCCCTGGTACCACATGCCACGCCAGCCCTGGAACCCAGGTGTGCTGTGCCAGCCACCAAATCCAGGTGTGGTGGTTTACACCTGTAATCCCAGAACAGGGGAGGCGAAGGCAGCTTGATCACTAGGAGTCTAAGCTTCATTGCAAGACCCTGTACCAATAAATAAGTAAAAGATTTATTTTTTTTTAAAAAAGTTTGGAGTGTTGATTATCAACTCTAGCAAAATGAAAGCAGAGGACACAGTCACCTGAAATAAAGATTATGCATTTCTCCTCTCTTTGGAAGTTAGTTTGCCCAAAGGACTAACTTTAACATGTTGTATGACACTTTCCTAGAACACTATTTAAATTATGGTTGCCTAACTTCCTCCTTCAGGCTGTCATCCAAACCAATGCCAGGAGGGAAAATTTGACAGCTAATAGATGAACCAGCACATTGGTCCACAGGAAAGAGGTCACACTGCGAATATAGCCACGAAATATGCTCAAAGGAGCACGATTTTTAAATAATTATTGTGTTTCACTGTCCTGCTACCATCACTAGCAAGAAAATAGTGATGATGTTAGTCCTATTTACTAAAACACTACACATAGGACAAATGATCATTACATTTTAAATAATTTATATGCTCTACACCTTAAGTAACTTTAATTACTCTGGCTGGCTTTGTGATATTATTCAATTCATAATAAAAATAAAAAATAATTTTCCATCACCTGAACATTTTACTTCTTCTGTGGAAGTGTATCTTATTAAAGCTAATAACTAGGTAAAAACAGGTTGGACACAGTAGTGCATTTCAGTAATCCCAGCAGTTGGCAGGCAGAGGAGGAAAAAATCCCTGCGAGTTTGAGGTCTCCTAGGCTACATAGTGAGTTCAAGGCCAGCCTGGACTCTAGAGTGAGACCCTATCTCAAAACAAACAAATATAAAGAGCACATTTCTTTTGAAAACTGCAATGATATTTAACACAAGCAAGGGAACACAGAAAAATTGATTCAAGAACATATCCCTTATCTGTCAAGATATAATAGGAATTTTATCCTTATAGATTAAAAGCTCTCCTGGAAAACTGTTTAGTCCAGACCTTTATTATTCTGTTCTTAGGAATTTGTTTTTAAAAAATTCTCCATAAACTTACAAACTGTCTTTTGAGAAAAGGCATTACTATTGGGTTTTATGAAATATATGTTTTTAATTATTAAATTCCAAAGTGGACAAACTTCTGTTTTAATGCATCCACTCATGAGAATAAATGAGCACACCACCTATAGTTAGTAAACTTTATGCACCATTGTGAAAACATATCCAATGCTACCCTGAAACTTATGTACAATTTACATTGTGCCAGCTTCTTTAATTCTAAAGTAAAGCCCACAATTTAATAAATCTAAAATTTACCATGTAATGATCTATTTACAAACATTTAGCGCTGAAGAAATAGCTAGGTAATGTAAGCACCTTCCTGGCAAGTTCAAGGACCCGGGTTTGATCCCCAGTACCACGTGCCAGCCCCAGAACTCTGGGCATGCAGTGCCAGCCACCAAAACTGGGCATGGAGGTACATGTCTACACTCCCGGCACTTGGGAAGCTGAGACAGGAGGGTCACGATGAGTCTGAGCTGTGCAGTGAGACCCTGTACCAAATAAATTAATAAGCAAGTAAAAGATTTTAAAAATTAAAAAAATATATCTAAGATGTTTAGTGTATTCTGACCTTTACTATAAAAACTGAGACACAGTTTGTGAATGGCTTCTGATGCTGTAGTTGGAATTAGTAGGCAGTACTTCATGCTATCCATTCTGCATGTAGGAAAAAAGATGCATGAAGTGTTTTTGAATCTAAACAGTTTTAAGTGTGTGGTAAATTTTCATTGTTGATTTCCATTTAAAACAAGATTATTTATAGTCATAATGAACATAGGCTTCCCTAAAATGGCTTTACGAAACCATTTACAGTATATAATACCTACCCAATACCATAAACACAATGAAGACAGATGTAACGTATTTGTCATTATTTTGTATGTGCTGAGCAATATAGCACAAAGCTTTCAAAGAAATTATCATTAAATATTATTCATTCATTGGATAATAAAGCAATCACAACTAGTATTCAGAAACTGATCCTCAACTCAAAAAAGCTTTCACTGTTCAATAAATGATCAGCTGTGCTTTCTACAGACCTTATAAAAGATGCAAAATTAGAATAATTATGTTTGGAAATATTTTTCAACAAAATGAATGTCATCTCATAAACAGAAATTCTGGTTAATCAGAATACTTTATTACCAAACATTCTAGTCTTTGGAGTCCTTCCTACAGATTGTTCAATTTAGGATTTTTTT
>PVKN010024017.1:0-14589 GCA_004027915.1 Capromys pilorides
TTTAGGCTAGTCTTTTTCTTTTTCTTTCTTTCTTTCTTTTTTTTTTTGAGAGAAGGTCTTGCTATGCAGTTCAGGCTGATCTTTTTTTTTTAAATGGCCAGCTCAGCCTGCCCTGGGGATGAGGCATCCCCAGGGGATCAAATCAAAGTTCCTGAGGTTGCCTAAGCAGGCGCTTTAGACTGCTGAGCCATCTCACCAGCCCAGGCTGGTCTTGAACTCATTTTTGTAGCCCAGGCTGGTCTTTTTTTTTTTTTTGAGACAGGGTCTCACTATGCAGTTCAGGCAGGCCTTGAGCTCACTTTTGTAACCCAAGCTGGTCTCGAACTCAGATTGATCCTCCTGCCTCAGCCTCCCAAGTGCTGGGATTACAGACATGTGCCACCACGCCCGGCTAGGCTAGTCTTAAACTGGACTTTAATTCATTGTGATCCTCCTGTCTCACCTTCCAAGTACTGACATTAAAGACAAGCACTGTCATACTCAGTTTGTCCAGTCTGGTCTTATGTTTGTGATTCTCTATTGATCTCCCACAGTTCTGGGGTTACAGGTGCACAGCATCAAGTGTACCACCACACCTAGTAAAATCATAGTCTTAAAATGCTAGTCCTGGGTGCTGGCTGGTAGCATTTATTTGCAAGGCTGTGTATTCAGTCCTCTGTACTGCAAAACAAAATATAAAATATTGAATCCTATTTCTGAAAAGCTTCGCATTCATAAATCAGTTTCTGGAAGCTAACTGCTTGTTTTATAATCTATACAAACAACATACTTTGGCAGAGCTGTAGCTTCATTAATCTGGCTATATTTCTGAAAGTTGTATATAATGTATTATTCTTTTTCAGTCCCTTATTATGGAGCTAAATTTTCAAACAAAAATATTACCAGTGCTCTAATTTTTAATGAACTTATTGTTTATAGTTTTCTCACAGTGTCTCCAAGAAGTTAATCAAAAGGATAGTGAATCCATAAGATCCTGCCCCATATTGAAAGTACATCATAACAATACTGTCTGTACTATTATCTTGAAATTTTACCTGTGCAGAACCAGGGATATAACTCAGTAGCATAAGCACCTGCCTGGCAGTTGTAAGGTCCTGAGTTCAATCCCTGGTACCACAAAAAAAAAAAAAGAGAAAATTTACTGTGTGGTTTGGTTTCTTTAACTGACAAAGATTGGTTAAAAGCACAGTTGAAAGTACAGTTTAAAAAAAAAAAGTACAGTTTACATTGCATATAATTTAAATACATTAAAGAACATGCATGTTAAGTGGAGAGCTGAATGAGTTTTTACATAACACATCCAGATCAAGATACAATTTCTAGAACCCTTGAAATCTTTCTTGCCTGTACTTCACTTACTCAGTGAAGCTGTGTCAAATGTCTGTTGAGACTACCTTCACTGGAGGTGAGGTCTGCTTCATATTTATTTATTTATATATTTATTTGTTTATTTTTGTCTTTTTGAGACAAGGTCTCATTATGCAGTTCAGGCTGGACTTGAGCTCACTTTGTAGGCCAGGCTGGTCTCGAACTCACACTGATCCTCCTGCCTCAGCCTCCCAAGTGCTGGGATTATAGGCGTGCGCCACTATGCCTGCCCAGGTCTGTTTCATTTTAAATCATAGGGCATAAACTCTTATGTTTTTGTTTTCCCTGATCAATATTGCTTTCTTTTTGTGGTACTAGGAATTGAGCCCAGAGCCTTGTACATGCCTGGCAAGCATTCTGCTGCTGAGCTAATATCTCCACCCCTTTAAAAATTTTATTTTATTTTATTATTATTTTTTAAATTATTTATTTGTTTGTTTATTTATTTATTTTATGGCCAGCTCAACCTGCCCTGGTGGTAGGGCTGGCGCAGCATGTGGTGCCGGAGATCGAACCGGAGTCCCTGCAGTTGTCTGAGCTTTCCTAAGCAGGCGCTTTAGACCACTGAACCATCTCACCGGCCCAAAATTTTATTTTGTATCCAATCTTGCTATGCTGCTAAACTTGACCTTAAGCTTTTTGTCTTGGTGCCGCAAACTCTGAATATCTGGAATTATAGTGGTGTACCACTGTGTCTCTGTCTAGTCATTATTATTATTATTTTTTTATAATTTTAATTTATTTATTTATTTGTTTGTTTGTTTGTTTGTTTGTTTATTTTATGGCTGGCTCAGCCTGCCCTGGTGGTGGGGCTGGTCCAGCATGTGGTGCCGGGGATTGAACCGCAGTCCCTGCAGTTGCCTGAACTTTCCTAAGCAGGTGCTTTAGACCACGGAACCATCTCGCCGGCCCTGTCTATTCATTATTACATGTGTAAATACATCCATTTTGTTTTGTGTAGCTGTAGGTTATCCCCCCTTGTGTATTGTTCCATTGTGCATATGGTCCATAGTTTGTTGTTTTTAGTTGGTTGCTTGCGTAGTTGAATTGCTGAATACTTGGCTCTTACTGATAAATACTTGGGTTGCTTCTAGTTTTTGGCTTCTATTACAGATAATACTTTAAGGTCAACATAAGCATTTGTTTTTATTGGGCGTAAAGACCCAAAAGTAGAATTACTGGGTCATAAAGTATATATTTACCTTTTTTTTTTTTTTTTGCGGAGCCAGGGATTGAACTTGGGACCTTGCCCTTGTCAGGCAGGCACTTGTGCCCTTGAATTATCTCCCCGGCCCATATTTAACTTTTAATAGGTATGTCTAAACTTTTTCCAAGTGCTCGCACCAACTTATAATGCTATCTCTAATGTAGATTTTCACTTATCACTTGATATTGTTAATCAGTTTAATTTTAACCATGCTGATGGGTGTGTAATGGTATCTATATTGTAGTTTTTGTTTGCATTTCATTTATTTCCTTATTTTTTAAACTTTATTTATTAATGTCATGGCCGGCTCAGCCTGCCCTGGGGGTGGGGCTGGCGCAGCATGTGCTGGGGATCGAACCACGGTTTCTGCAGTTGCCTAAGCAGGTGCTTTAGACCGCTGAGCCATCTCGCCAGCCCACCATTTTAGTTAATCAAGTTTATCATAGTTGCTATTCAATGAAATTATTCATTTTACCATGTACTGTTTGAGTTTTGAGATGTATACATTTATATAACCACTACCATAATTAAGGTACACAACACTTTCATCCCTTCTAATAACTTCCTTTATTTCCCATTATAGAAATTTCTGTATTCCTGCTCTTACTAATTTCATTGACTATAGATCAGTTCGCTGTGTTGTGGAACTTCACATAGAATCTTACATTGTACAGATAGTACATGCACTCTGTAATGGTTTGATTTATTTCGTTTAGCATGTTTTTTGAGATTCATTCTTGTTATGTCATTTGTTCCTTTACTGCCTACTAGCATTACAATGGATGAGTGAATATATGACAGTTTATCCATTCTACTGATCAATATTGAGGTTTTTTCCAGTGCTTGCATGTTTCAGTTACTGTTCTCTTGTTGCTGGAACAAATATAGGACATCCAAAATGAAGGAAAAGAAAGGTTTATTTAGCTCACAGTTAGTGGAAGTTTCAGTTCATACTCGGCTGGCTCCAAGGCAGAGTGGCACATGGCAGAGAGCAACCTTTCATAGTGGGAGCAAAGACCTAGAAAGCAAAGAGAGAGGCTGCACCACCTGTAACTAGCTAGCCTCCCCGCTCCTTACATTGTAATGCAACTTATCTGCCCCAGGGGTGGGTGCAGAACCCACACCTACAATAGTCAATCACGAACTCTAGAAGTGGGGGGGGCCTGACTGCCTGAAGCTTTTGGGGAGAGGGGGTACTAGACACAAAGTGTAACAATATGTAACTGAGGCTGATCTTGAACTCATGGTGATCCTCCTGCCTCAGTCCTGCGTCAGTTGTTGGGTGCTAGAGGAGTGTGTCATCATGCCCTGCTTAATTTATTTGTGACATAGTGTAGATTTAGTGACCCCCTGTTCCCCTCCCGCCCTCTACTTGAGAGGCAGAGGCAGGAGCATTGCTGTGGAGTTCAAGGCCAGCCTACACTACAAAGTGAGACCCTATCTAAAAAACAAAACAAAACACAAAATCAAAAAACAATTAAAAAGATCACCACTTATATTTTTGATCTGATGGAAATTAGGAGTTCCTGCAACTCTTCTCTCATGTTTAGTGTTTGTTATAATATTTCACAGGACTTAGAAAAACATTTTTTACTAGTTTTGTTAAAGCATGTAAAAGGAGGTCCAAATGAATAATCAGATTAAGAGATATATAAATTGGTTCTTCTGACATCCAGCACCCATCCTTCAAGAGTCATTGTATTAGCATAAAGCTAGGCCTGGTTGACAGGAGTCTATTATGTATGATAAATAATGTTATTTATTAGGCATCTCTATTGCCTTTGGATTTCTCATTGAGCTACCGTATATTTCCAGCCCTTTAACTTTTGTTTTGAGGCAGTATCTTTTTCTTTTTTATATATATTTTATATATATTTGTTTTTTACAAATGTAATTGTCTTAAAATTCAGTCATGACACTTTTCTCAACCAATATATTTCTTAATAATATTTTAATTCGAGTGCCTATTATGTAGGAATGTACAAATTACTAATTAAAATCCCTTCCTTCCTCTTTTTTAAGCTTTTTTGAGACAGGCTAGCTGTGTAGTTCGGGCTGGCCTTGAACTCACTATATAGCCCAGGCTGGCCTCTAACTTGTGACAATCCTGCTTTAGCAGTGCTGGAAGTATAGGCGAATACCACCATGCCCAGTTTAAATTCCCTTTTTAGATACTTAAGTTTTCCTAATTTACAACTTAAACAAAACTGGGTTGTTTTTTTCTCCTAGTTTAATCTTTTAACACAACTCTTGAGTATTACATAAAGATCTATTTTAAGAGGTAAGAGATAGAACTATTGGATGAAAAGATTTTTAAGAGCATGTGTATTGCATGATATTTTAAAAATTTATTTATTTGGTACAGGGTCTTGCTTTTTTTTTTTGTGGTACCTGGGATTGAACTCAGGACCTTGTACTTGCCAGGTGGGTGCTTATTCTACTGAGCTATCTCCCCAGCCTCTGGGATGTGTGGTCTTGCTACACAAGAAACCACCACGCCCGGTTTTGGTGGCCAGCAGGACACACCTGCACTTTGGGATCCACATGGCACTTGGTACTGGGGATGGAACCCAGGTCCTGTTTTTGCTAGCCTGGTGCTTAGACAGCTCAGCTGCGCCCCCAGCCCTTGTATTGTATTTAATATAGATGAAGGTTTTACCCACTTTCTGCTCTTCATTTTTTCTTTCTTGCACTTCTAGGGATTGGACCCATGGCCAGCACTGGGCTATTGCTGCAGCCCTTTCAAAATTTTTTAATTTTTTTTTTTTTTGTCTTTTTGAGACAGGGCCTCACTATGCAGTTCAGGCTGGCCTTGAGCTCACTTTTGTAGCCCAGGCTGGTCTTGAACTCACACCACGATCCTTTGCCTCAGCCTCCCAAGTGCTGGGATTATAGGCGTGCACCACCAAACCTGGCAAAGTTTTTGAAATAGGGGCTCACTAAGTCACTAAATTGCCCAGTTGCCTCAGTCTTTTAAAGCCCTGGGATTACAGGCTTGCATCAGTCCTTGCTTATGTTCTTAAATGTTTGTAACATGAAAAAATGGTTTCTTCGTGTTAATGCTATTACAGAGGCTTAAAATTTTTTCAAAAAAATTTCGGGTAGCACTGGAAATTGAATTTAGGGCTTTGTGCATGCTAGGCCAGTATTCTGCTATTAAGCCAAACCCTTCAGTCTCCCCATTTTAACATTTTAATAATTTAACAAAAATTAAAATTAAAAATTGTTTTAAACTATTTTCTCTTATTTTATTTATGTTTATATTTATTTAATTTTTTTGCAGAACTGGGGATCAAACTCAGGCAGGACCTTGCACTTGTCAGGCAGCCACATGAGCCCCTGAGTATCTTCCAGCTGCTATCTGCCCGGCCCCTATTTTCTCTTATTTTTAAATTAATATTTTCTCTTATGTTTGTGGCTTTTTATATTAGTTTTGCGAAGAAATGAAAGTGTTCAGATTAGATACAGTTTTGCTCTTCTGAATGGATCCAGGTCCAGGGTTGGTTTAGAGTGGGACAAAAGGAAAGCCCCAGGGTGAGGACCTTCTGAGTTTGATGTGGTTACTAGAATGCTGCCCTTGTATGACTGAAATAGCTAGTTTTGTTTTGAGGAGAGCCGCAGAAGTATTTACTTCTCAGCTTGCCATCCTGTGCTGGAGGCAGACCCTAGTATTGGATACTTTTTTTCAAGTACCTTTGGCCTCAGTAGGTACCTCTGGGACCATGCTCTGATTTTTGCTGTGAGCCAGCAGATGAGATTTTGCTGTGAATTCCTTCCATGTCTCAGAGCACCTTTACCGTCCGTCCCTCCCTCCATCTTTTTTCCCTCCCTTCCCCTTCTATCTTCCCCCTCCCTTTTTTTCTGCATAGTGAATACTTTCCAATCCAGTCCCCCCCCACAGTTATATTTAAAGCAATTCCTTGAAAGGTTTTATATATATATAACTATCATATATATATATATATATATATATATATATGGTATCATATATATATATATATATATATATACCCTAGCTAAGTTTCCTTCTTTCTTGCCCAGTTAGTGTGTGCTTGTCCTTTCAACGTTCTAATTTTTAATTTTACTTGTTTATTTTTTGCGATACTGGGAATCAAACTCAGGACCTTGTGCTTGCCAAGCAAGCACTTATGATGCTGAGCTACCTGCCTGGCCCTCTAATTTTTAATTTTAATTGGATTTTTTGCCATGCTGATGATGGAACCCAAGTAAGCAGGCATTCTGCTACACAGCTATGCCCCTAGCACAGGTTTGTCCAGAGGGTTGAGCTCAGTTCCCCAGGGAATGTATCTGAATTTCCTTTTCCCCCTTATGGGTTTGATTCCTTTTCTTCACAGCTGTTAACGTAACTGTAGCTGATAAATGTATTGCATAATGCCCTGCTAGAGTATAAACTATTTTACTAGGAAGTATTCTCCACTGGGACAAGGATCATGTCTGCCATGTCATATTCTTTTCATTTTCATCATCTTATTGCAGTGCTTACCAAACAGTTGCCCAGTAGATTGAAAGAATAAATTTGGGAAGGAAAGAATTATTAACCTGCACCAAAAGTCTGTACTTTTGTACAGAATACATTTATTCCTTAGACTCTTGGTGTTTTCTGTTCCAATAACCATTTTTTAATCTGTCTTAACTGACTTGATACCAAACTTTATAAAGAGTTTATATCAGATATCCCCTTTAAAAGATTAAAAGCCCATTCCCTCTCTCCGTCTATGCCTCCAAACCAGATTATTAGACTATTATTAACTTCTAAATTGTCCGAGTAGTTTTAACTTCTGATGCATCAACTGTCATTTTGAAGGACCTGTCAGTGACTTTAACTGCCATTTGTCTTTCCTTCTTTTTACCCTTCCTTTCTGCTTTCCTTATTCTTTGTGTAGGTGTCAGTGATTAATAAGATCACTATTCTTATGAGTTGTTTCCTGTGGACAAGTAAATTTAGTAAATGCTTCGTAAAATATCCTCTTAATAATTTATTTTATAGAGCCGCCCGTGGTGGCACATGCCTGTAATCCCAGCACTTGGGAGGCTGAGGCAGGAGGATCAGTGAGAGTTCAAGACCAGCCTGGGCTACAAAAGTGAGCTCAAGGCCAGCCTGAACTGCATAGTGAGACCCTGTCTCAAAAAGACAAAAAAAAAAAAAAAAAAAAAAAAAAACCATCCCAAAACTTTATAATTGTCATATTAATAATGTTTTCTAAGTCTTCTGACCCTAGAAATCTTGTCTCAAAACTATGTAATTCCTTCATTCGTTCCCTCCCTCCCTTCTTCTCTATTGGGAATTGAAGTCTGGACATGACTGTAGATATTGCACTTGCCAGGCAAGCTTTTGTACTGCTGAGCTGTATATACCCAGCCCCACACTTTTGGAGATGGTGCCTCTTCATTACTTTTGTGCATTTCATGTAAACTGCTTTACTTATCAACAGTGTCTCTATCACCTTGCCAAGGAAGGAGGGAAAGAACTATTTGTTAAATGCCTGTTTGTCAGATTTATATCACTCTTCCTTTTAACCTTTATTGTAACTTCCAGGCACATTATAGCATGTGAAGAAATGTGAACTGAGAGGGAAAATTATTTTTTTCCTTCAAGGTCACATTGCTAGCAAAATGTTAGATTGCATTTATTTATTTTACTGTAAAGTCTGTGCCTGTGTAGGGTAAGAGTATTATAGAGGCTGCATCTTTAGATATCACCTTAATATAAGGAGAATTAAGTGGTGGTTTGGGACTCACAGAGACCCAGAGGTTGTGTTTCTTCTTCCCCTCATTCTCTCTAGTGCTAGTCTTCTGATATGTGGCTGCTTTGTTGGAGTTTTAGGTTAGGTTCTATCAGTAATGTAGTCGCTGATGTTAACTGGAGTACTTGTTCTAGTAGTAGCTGATGTTTAGGTTATGTAACTTGCTTGCGATCACAAAATATTAGACCTAGGATTTTAAATTTCCTGTGCCTTTTTTTTTAGCTTTAGTAAAGTTGTTTATAAGGGAAACTTACCACAGGCAATTAAAGTCTATTGTTTGCTAGTTCAGTATTTTTGATAATGCAGATTTAAGTTAAATATATAACTAACAAACATTCAATGAAAACCTTCACATGCCAACAGAAGTCACCCTGAATAACTACAGTAAGCCTTGGAAAACGTTACTCTAATCTCCTTTATCTATTCATGAATAATTCAGTATGTGTTTGTAAAAGATAAGGACTCAAAAACAAGACTTAAAAAGCAACCAAGCAATTCCATTGATACCTAAAAAGTTCCAGTTTTTCAATAATGTATGCCCATTCATATTTGCTTCTTGTCTCATGTTTCTTCAATTGATAGGTTTTATATTTATTTATTTACTTATTTCTCAGAACCGAGGATTGAACTTAGGGCCTTGCACTTGCCAGGCAACCACTTGTGCCCCTGAGCTATCTCCCTGGCCCCTGATAGGTTTTAGTTTCATACAACTACTGAGTCTACACTACAGACTTTCTGAATTCTGCTTTTCCACTCATACATTTTTCTTAGTATTCATGTCACTGTGGTACATTTGGTATAGTTAATGAACCAATTTTTATTAACCAGAGCCAAAAGTTTATTCAGATTTCATCAGTTTTTACTTTTTTTTTTTTTTTGGTAGTAACTGGGGATTGCACTCCTCAGGGCTTTTGCACTGACCTGTGCTCTAGTACTTTATTATTTTTTGTTTTGAGACAGTCTCACTAGGTTGCCTGGTCTGGGCTTGATTTGGGTCCTCCTGCCGCAGACTATCAGAGTGTTAGGATCTTGTGCATGTAACTACCATGCCCATCCTAATTTGCTTTTTCTATTCCAGGATTCCTTGTGTCCTTAGGCTTAACTGTCATGTGTCCTCTGGGTTTCCTTGACTGTGATAGTTTCTCAGACTATCCTGGTTTCTTTCCTATTATTATTATAATTGTTATTATTATTATTATTATTCTGCAGTTTAAAATTGTATTTTAAGAGCCAGGGATATAACTCAGCAGCACAGCAACTGCCTGGCAAGTAGAAAGTTCTGAGTTCCATTCCTGCCAATGCACCCTCCCCTGCATGACTATAAATTATGTTTTAAATTTAACATTAAACTTTTTGTTTAAATTAAGGGTTTTTTAAAATGTTATTGAGCATTGAACCTCCTTCCCCTTGCTATTAGCTGAGTGATGTACCCTGAGCTACATCCCTAGCTTCATTTTTATTTTTTAATTTGAAACAGGATCTCCCTAAGTTAATGATTGACCTAGGCTGGGCTGGAACTAATGATCTTCCTTCCTCAGCCTCCTGGAGTGCTGAGATTATAGTCATGCACTGTATGCCAGGCTAGACATTACTTATTTTTGGTAACTTTGTCGGGATTTTGTCTTGTCTTGTGTTTTCTTTTCTTTTTGAGATAGGGTCTTGCTATGTAGTTCAGGGTGGTCTTGAACTCACTAGGTAGCCCATGCTGGCCTAGAATTTGCAGTGATCATGGTGCTTCAGCCACTTGACTGCTGGGATTATAGGTGTACACCACTATGCCTGGCTTTGTCAGTTTTGAATAGTACTGGTTAGGTAATTTAGCATGCCTTCTATTGAAATTTGTGTGCTCTTTTTCTCATAAATGCTCTTTGTAGTTTCTTTCTTTCTTTTTGCGGTACCAGGGATCAAACTCAGGACCTTGCGCTTGCCAGGCAGGACTTTATGCTGCTGAGCTACACATCCCCAGCCCCTGTAGTTTCTTGATTTCAGATCCATATCTAGTTCACACATTGTAGTATAATTAATGGTCTCTTTAAATCTCGTTTTTTTTTTTTTTTTAAATTTTATTTATTTATTTATTTGTTTGCTTGTTGTGTTTGTTTGTTTCTTTTTATTTATTCATTTTGTGGCTGGCTCAGCCTGCCCTGGTGGTGGCGCTGGCGCAGCATGTGGTGCCGGAGATCGAACTGCAGTCCCCGCAGTTGCCTGAGCCCTCCTAAGCAGGCGCTTTAGACCACTGAACCATCTCGCCGTCCCCTAAATCTCCTTGAATCTTTAAAATTGTCTCTCATTTTTTTCTTGCAATTAACTGAAGAAACTGGATTGCTTATTTCTATATCCTGATATGTTCACATTAGGTCTACTTTGTATTCTGTTTCTCTTTATGTAAATTGGTTAGCTAGACCTAGAAACTTGTTAAGGTTAAGGTTCAGTGTGTTTCTGCCTCAATTAAAAATCGAATAACAATAAAAAGCCAGAACAAACAAACAAGCAAAACCTATGCTTTTTCCATTGTGCTATTGTGGTTTTGTAATCCATACTGTTTTCTCCATGTAAGCAATCACTAAAGAAACATAGAGGCCTGGGGAAATAGTTCAGTGGCATAAACGCCTGCCTCATAAGTGTGAGGTCCCAAGTTTGATCTCTGGTATCCCTCCTTTCCTCCCAAAAAGAAAGATAACTACTACATTTTTTTCTAAGTTAAAACCTCTGCCGTTTATCAGTGATAGATAGTAAAGCAGTATCCTGGCTGTAGAAATAGCCACATGAAAGCCCCAGATGTAGTTTTGTGGTAGAATTTATGCATGAGGTCTTGACTTCAACTCCCAGTACTGGTGTGTGTGTGGGGTCTATATGTTGTAATTGCTTTTTTTTCTTTTGTGTTTTTGAGACAGGGTCTCGGCTGTGCAGTTCAGGCTGGACTTGAGCTCACTTTTGTAGCCCAGGCTGGTCTCAAACTCACATCAATCCTCCTGCCTCAGCCTCCCAAGTGCTGGGATTATAGGTGTGTGCCACCATGCCTGGCAGTTGTAATTACTTTTGCCAAAATCTGATAACATATTTTAAACTACTGACAGTCAGTAGTAGAGTATTATTCTTTTATTATTTATTTATTTTATATTTTAGGGAAAGGTCTATAGAACATTCAAGGTCTTACTACTAGATTGGATTCTTAGTGATCTGCCTGCTTACAGCCTCCCAAGAGCTGGGATTACAGGCGTGTGGCACTGCAGGCCCAGGGATTGAACCCCTGGCTCCTGCATCTGCTTGCAGGTGCTTTAATCCACTGAGCTATTTGGCCGGCCCCTTAGTTTTGTTTTTAAATTTTCAGTGTTTTTTTTTCCCAGCTTAGAAACTTAATGTCATGTGCTACTGTTGTAAGTCACTTTATACCTGCAAAAAGAAGAAAAATCTAAAAAGGATTTTCATGACTGCAGTGACACTACAGGATAATAAGGATAAGAATTCTGTTCTTAGGGGAAATAAAAGTGAAAATAAATTAGAACAATGAGATGAAGTCAGAAGTAAGGTTAGGTACAATACACAGGGCCTGTCGTTAGAGCAGGGACATCAGTTAGCTCCTGTTTACAATAGCAGTCTGTATCTGCAGTAGTTTAGAGGATTTTTGTAGTCTTAAATGAGAAATATACTTCTTTCTCTAAGATCATTTACTTATTTGATGTTTGTGCTTGGTAGCATCATTGCTTAGTTCAAATCGAGTGTCTGTAAAGATGTAGGTCAGGTTTCTTAGTATTGAGTTTCAGAGATCCTTGGAAAAATCTAGACTTAAATTTTGTGTTAAGCTTTTGAGCTTTCTTTCAACAATTTTCTTAGAGTTTTGATTTATTATCATTTTTCTTTAGTATCTGTGTTTCTGGCATGAGTGAGATATTCTTGGGGCATTTAGTTTTTAGTTTATAAGTAGAAGGAAATGAGTGTATGAGAAGGGCTGGCCAGATAGTATAGCAGACTAAAGTGTCTGCTTAGGCAGAGCACAGCAGCCAGATTTGGTGTGCTGAGACGGTAATTGAGATTGGGAGTGGTGGAGCCCTCCTGTAATCCCAACACTTGGGAGGCTGAAAACAGGAGAATCACTATAACTCTAAGTCTGATCTATGTAGTGAGACCACGTAGACCCTGTACCAAATACATTAAAAGAAAATGACTGTATGAGAAATTAAACATAAATTTAAGAATATTTCAGCTGCAGAATTTTTTTTTCTTCATTTATGTATTTGGTACAGGGTCTCACTACACAGCTTGGATTCATAGTGATCCCAGCACAGGGATTACAGATATGCATCACCACACCTGGGCTCTCCAGTGTCCTTATGATTGTGATCATGTTACTTCCAGATTTTTCGCAATTAACTATTTAAGATTTGTTATGATTATCTAGTTGAAAGTCATGCTACTCAAAATCAGTTTAAATCACTAAAGAGATTTTATAAGTTTAAAGAGTAGAGGTAGATGTGGATTCAAGTTATTCCTCAGACTCACGTGGCACCTTCCACTATGTGAACTTTTCTGGACTTTATATTAATTATTTGATAACCTAACAAATAGTTTTTAAAGTGTTTCTAGGCACTATGAAGATGTAAAAACATTCAGGATATATTGATAAATTGTCTCACACATTGCTTGTATGTTATTTTATTTCTACTTAATCATCTTGGAATTAGACTACCCAGTATGACAAGTAAATATAGCTTTATTTTAGTAAGTGTAGTTTTTATAAGGAAGTTTATTACTTTATTTTTATGTATTTAGTACAGGGTCTACAGGGTCTCACTATACAGATGGGACTTCTAGTGATCCTTCCTGTTTTTTAGCCTCCCAAGCTCTGGGATTACAGGGGTGCCCCACCATGCTCAGTGTAAATCATCTCAGTTTGCCCGGAGCGGGATGGCACCTTGGAGCAGCACCTGTATCCCTGCCTCTGCCTAAGCAGGCGCTTTAATCCGCTGAGCTGATCTGGCTGACCTTGTTTATAGATTTTAACTTACCACTTAAAAGATGTATAGGTGGACCAGTGAGATAACTTAGCGGTCTAAAGCATCTGCTTAGGCAACTGCAGGGACCCGTTTTGATCCCTGGCACCACATGCTGCGCCAGCCCCACCCCCAGGGCAGGCTGGACCCGGTCATAATATAAATAAATAAGTAAAGAAAGAAAGTAAGTTAAAAGAATTTGGTTAAGCTCCTTTAAAAAAGATGTATGGGTGGTTATAAATTATTCTTTTAAATACAGCTGAAAATGTCTTCATGATTTGTCTTATTGTACTCTTAATTATATATTTTCTCAGTGTTACTGAAAAATGAATTACGATCATGTTTATGTTGTGTGTTTTGTAGAATATTTGATTGGTTACTGACAGCCAAGCCAGATCATTTGTAAAGCTATTAAAATTGAAGTTGAAAAGGGTTTTTGGCAAGGTGATAAGTAGTGCAGTATGTCTGGAACTTATGCAGGGCCATTTCATCATGACTTCATTACTTCCTTTATGTGAGAAATTTTAGAGTGTGTTATTCCTACTCATTATTCATGTGTACACATGCAAAAAAGTCAATAAATCTTTAGTCATAACATGTCTTTAGCAGTAATTATCTGCTGTTGAGATTTAGTGCTTTCAAGGGACTGTATACTAGTAGTCCATAGCGAGAGATTTAGAAGACTTGAGCTAGAAAAACATTTTAAGAACATAAACAGAATGGTTATAAAATCCCTTTCAGCTCCAGAATTCAGCGAAATCTTTGGCTTCAAGCAGTGAAAGCTCCTTACCCAGTTGCCTTTGGGAAACAGAAAATGTGAAGGGAATCCTTGCTGTGGAGGAAGTAACAGGAATCCTTTACTAAGGCCAGCCTTCTACCAACTGAAAGGCAAATTAATTGTTCGTAGTGCACATTGGACTGACTGTAAGGCAAACAGCTTTCTTCTTAATTGAAAGCAAGGTCATCTTAGGATACAGGAATAATGGGCTAATGAGAAAGAAGAGCAAGTGTTAAATTGTCTATGAAATCAATTAAGGGATGATAAAATGTGCCCTTGTATATGTACTAGCTTTGACAGCTCATTTTTCATACCTTTATTTTAGTTAAAAGGGAACAATTTTGGATACCACTGTTATTTGAGATCTTTGTATGTCTAACGTTTCAAACACCAAGAGTCTACCAAATATGCTTATTTGAAGTAGGAAGTGGTTAGGGTTCTGAGAATAAGTACAATATGTATTTGGGAAATGAACAGTGT
>PVKN010024018.1:0-14578 GCA_004027915.1 Capromys pilorides
CAGAAAGATGTAAGTTTTTTTGGATATCTGACATGAACTCAATTGGTGAGTTCTTTGTTATACTGAGTTTCATTGATACCTTGCTTGGGGAAAATAATGATTGTGGAAAGAGCAAGTAAAGTAATTCATATTCATCTACTTTTGATACATCATTTTCTATAAAATGTGTTTTAAAACTAAACAAGAATACATAGTCAAGTCTTTCTATTGTTAAAGACAAGAACATGTGAATTTTATTGAAGGAATTCAATAAAAGAGAATTAGAATTGCCAAGAGAATTAGAACTTGGGGGATAAAATTCTTTACTTCAAAATTCCAACAAATCCATTAATTTTGATCCATTGGGTAAGGTCTAAAGGCAATAGTGGAAAAGATATTGAAAAATTCCCTTGATTTTATAAAGCATTTTATTAAGAAGGTGAATTTTCTGTCAGCCATGGTAAAAATATGTCTGTTTCTAAGTGAATGATTCACACTAGAACACAGAACTGTACATTTACAGGTGGGCTTGAAGGGAGGGGCTCCAAAAGAAGTGGAAAGTTGAGTTGGTATTCTGATAAGCAGGAAGGGAAGACAAAGGTTTTTGGATGTTCCTGAAATGCACATTTGTCAGAACTCAGATTTATGGCAGTCAGAAAAATATTGTTAAATCCTGCCTCCTTTGCCCCTTTAAAGAAGCCATTCCCAGTACTGAAAGTCTATTATGAGAGAATTAATAAATTACACAGCGAATTATTAAATCCAGATAATTACAAGGAATAAGTAAGTAATCATTAGTTATCTCAGCTAATTACTGTGGGTCAGAGCCAGCCAGAATGCGAAATCCTCCGCGGGAATTGAAATTAACTTTGCACAGTGAGTCTCTCTGCTTGACATCCCCAGTCTGTAGGCACATGGCAGTTCCCCTGTGAGCCAGTCTTTCTATTTAACTTGGAGAGAATAGAAATAAAATTAAGTGGCAATGTGATAATAGAAAGCTGCTCAGCAAGCAAACTGGAGGTTTTATTCTGTACTTTCAATGCCTGGAGATGAAAAGCTTTATTTACACCAGTTTCAAAAAAAAAAAAAAATTAAAGCACCCTTGTTGAGATCGAGTCCCTGAACACACATGTACACGAATCAACGGTCGACTGGTGTGACAGTCAGATTATCAGCACGTGAGGCAGGGTGAAGAAGAACAAACAGTTTGAGCCCTCTCTCTTTCTCACCTTGATGGGGAGGGGAGAGCAGTCAGAAGAGAGAAATAAAATGAAAATCTTGCCCTTTGCTTTTATCTCAAACAGGTAGAAAGGCTGTCGAAAAGTGCAGCCTGGTCTAATAATCTGTTTGTTTTGTTTGGGTAACAATGTGCTTTCATCTTGCTACAGGAAGAGCTAGCTTTGTGAAAATGTCTCTTGTTGATCTTTTGCCAGATGCTTCAAGAGAGTTGATCATATATATATATATATATATATATATATATATATATATATATTCACTTTCTCAAGCCAGTTTCTCCTACCCTCTCTCTGCCTACACTCACCGAATCCCCTCACCTTTCAAAGGACAGAGAGGAGGGTCAAGGAAGCCTGGAAGCCTGGTGTCTGTTGGATAGTAGAGAATGTATGTGTGTGTGTGTGTGTGTGTGTGTGTGTAATAATGTGATTGTGTGTATCACAGGAGTGTGAAAGGCTGGCCATACCAAGAAAACAGCTGTTAATGTATCACAGTGAGGGAGGGGTGATCTAAGAGCTCCCCTTTTTTTATCAATTGCAATTAGATGGACAGTCTTTCCGCTCATTCCCTGCACTAGTCTGGGATGATAATAAAAATTTAATGAAGCCTGGGACGAGTAGAGAGCTCTGTCTAGGGACCACGGAATAGAATATTTTAACTGTACATTTATACCAACTGTCTGGCTTCAAAGACGTGACTGCTTTTAATCTCGAATTAGAAAACCACAGACTTGAAATTAAATATTAGCTGCTCTCGGATCCCCTTCCTTTCTGAAATATTGTCACGACTCTGTTTTCTTCCATTGCCCCGTAACACACATATCTTAGGTCTCCAATTACATTTCTGTGAATAATAGATGGCTTTGATAGGGTGCACTATTCTGGTGCTTTTGTGTGTGTGTGTGTGTGTGTGTGTGTGTGTGTGTTTAAATAGAGTTAATGCAATATTAATTGGCTGTAGATGTTATAAGAATGCACAGCCCCCTTTTCAGGAGCAAGTCGATGAGATTGGGAGGTCGAGAGGACGAAGGCAAAGGCTTTCCCCAGCCTTCGCGAAAGGGACCTTCTGGAGCACTGGGTAAGTGAAGAAGCCCCTTAGATCCGCGACCCAAGCTGCCCAGGCCGGGCGGCCTACGGAGAAGTGTGCCTGTGAGGACGGAGGCAGTAGAGAAGGGGACAGTGTGCAGAAGCAGGGCACAGGCACAGCCAGGACTCGAGGGCTTTCCTAGCCCGCAGGGGCTGAAGCTTTCCTCCAGATCCTGGTCCCCACCCTGCGGGCAGCTACCTCGCACGGCTGGCCCTAGGTACCCGGCCAGATCCATTCCTCTCCTCCCCTGGGCTTCCCGGTGCGGGCTGATGAGAGATGGGTTGGGAGGGAAAGGAGCAGCGTCTAAAGGGCCGCGGGAGGGGCCCAGAGCCGCCCCCTGCTGTAGAGGAGCTCGCTGGGCTTTACAGGGCCTTCTGAGCCTGGGGGAGAATGTCCCCCGCGAGGTGCACAGCCAGGAACCCGCCAGAAAAAGAGGCCGGGGCTCCTCGCCCCCTTGCATTTTACTAATCACGTCTATTTAAATTCTAGCGCGGTCCGCCGCGCTCTCACCGGGAAAGCTCAGGAGAACTGGACCCATCAATTATTCTGAAAAAATCCCAGGCTACGTGAGGCTTCCAGCCTGCGGGAGGAGGGAGGCGGGAGGAGATGCAGAGCCAGCCCCTATCCCTCTCCCCGCCTCTCCGCCCCCTTCAGAGTGGATCCCTCAGTGTACACTTAACTTCAGGGTTGCGGGCCCCAGGGAGCTCGTGCGCGGTCTGGGGTTGGTACTCTCGCAGATGGGGAGAGAAGGTGGCGGGAGGAGGTGGCGAGCTGGTCTCCCTTTTCCTCATCCCCGCGTGGCAAGGTTTCAGACCCCGCAGACACACATTTTCCCGCGCTGCTACCCCGCGTTCGCTGACCCATCTTCTCCCTAGGCAGGCCTGGTAGCCGGGATCTCTGGACGCGCAGTGGACTCTTCTCAGCCTTTCTTTGCTCTACGGCACGTGCGTGGATGGGGCCTAGGGGAAGATTTTAGTTGAGAAGCCTTTTAGGAACCTGGGTTTAAAGTAAGTCCTCTAGCACGCACCCCACCCCCCATTCAGGCTTCAGGATGCCCCGAGGCCCAGCAGCAAGCTCGGCTCGCAGCTGGACGCGCAAAAACCCTGGGTACGCTCTGAAGTAGGGAGGCGCGGAGCCTGGCTAATAATGACTGCGCCCCCCACCCCCGCCCAGCCTCTCGGGCTCCCACTCCCTCCCTGGGTCTGCGACCATTACTCCAGCTGTCACGCCGCCGCGGAAAGCAGACGCCCTCCCCCACTCCGACTTCTCTGTAGCCAACAGAAGCCAGTGCCCCCGCGCTTCCCATAGGGTCTGCATCGCTGTTCTTAAAAATTTGTTCTGATTTTTTAAAAAATATAAACATCATACTTTTATCTTTTCTCTACCTCTTAACTTTTGCAGTTTCTGGGCCCTGGGATCATACACCAAATGTTATTTGGGTATACTGGTGAGTGGTTTTATTTTTATTTTTGCGTTTTTGGACTCCCCTCCACCCCCCAGTAATGGGGATGGAATGATAGTCTGGTAGCTTTCAAGTCTCCCTGTGTAATGTGAAGGAGAAAAGAAAACAAGAACTACGCATCGAATGACCTTTGTAAACATCCAGTTGGCCTATGAAATTGTTGGAAGATGTCAAAGTCATCCTGTTAAAGTAAGGAGGCTTGATTAAAAGCAATGACAAGTTACTGATGTGCTTGAAAGTGATTAGAAGGCTTAGCTCCACACCCTCTGCATGATTCATTCAGGCCACTATTTATATTCTTGGAAGGTCTGGCTTACTTTGGGCAATCTTACTCTCCCAGTTGCAGTCATAGCTCTCTGCTAAAGGGTAATCTGCATCTTTGTGCGTTCTGGTTACACTAAGTGGGAGCTCTGACTCCTAGAGGTAGAGTAGATCTTGAGTTGAGGAATTTTTGGCCTAGTGTGGAGGTGATGGAAGGGGAGAAGTCCTTTTGCAGAAAAAGTCAGCGATGCTCAAGTTTCAACAGTGATCCAGGGCTAAAATGCAAGGGTAAAAATTTCCACTAAGATCTTGTCCTTGTGTAAAACAGGCACTTTCGGCTCTAGTCCTGGCCTCTGGCTGGCCTAATTATAAGCCAGGGAGCTTCTGCACATGGGCTTGTGAGTATCTCCTTGGGTGGCGACTAGCCCTGAGCTTAACAAAAAGAGGTCCAGGTTATAAAGCTGCTCTTAGAATCAACATTTTATAGCACAGAAGAAGAAGCACATTTTACATCCTGGAAGACAGGTCTGAGTGCTATGGATCCACTGTGGGCTTGGCCTGAAGCCTCATACTCATGGAGTTGTAGATCTCAAGATCCTAAGAGCCTCTGCTTTAATTCTGATATTTTTCTCTAAGCTGTCCACCTGGAATACACATGCACACACGCAAATACACACACGCACACACACATTATATTCATAAAGGCACACACAAGCACATTAACAACCATGCCCTGCTGAAAATGTGTGCTTAGGAAAACTTTTTAAATTCAGTCCAACTGGGCATGGTGGCACACAACTGTAATCCAGCACTTGGGGGGCTGAGGCAGGAGAATCGTTATGAGTTCAAGATCAGCAAGGACTACAAAGTGAGCTTAAGGCCAGCCTGAATTGCATCGTGAGACCCTGCCTCAAAAAGACAGAAAACAAAACAAACACTTTAGTCCAAATTTCACTCTGTGTCTAACCAAGATCCCTGCTTCTCCAAGGAATGAGATCGGGATCTATCTCCATCGTATTAAAAAGTCCTTGCAGGCTTTCGTCTTTTGTTTGCTACAGGTGTCCTGCTTGCTCACTTGCCATTTATTTAGAGGCCAAGATAGAGTCCCTTGGTGGCAGTACTTCTGGCTCCATAGGTGAAAGACATCTGTGCCCATCAGGGAACAAAAAAGGCCCAGGCTTGCCCTTGGAATCAGCAAGGGTGAGGGGCCAGAATGTGAACAAATGTTCTCTTGGGAGTCATGATTTGGAGCTTTAAGCTCTAGGCTGTCCCAGGCTTCCTGGTGGCACCCAGAGAATGTGGCTTGGCTAACCAGGTGCAAGTCCCACGTTGCTACTCAATTTGAGATTATAATGAACAACTTTCCATTTCCATTATGGAGGTGAGATTTTCCTTCATCTGACACAAGAATGAAGACAACTGTTTTCTGCCCTGGAGAAGGGAATGCAGCTCTACCTGCTGAGCTAACTTCTCTGAATCTATCAGGGAGATCCATTAGGCAGCAGTCTTTGAGGACCCTGGAACCTGGGGGTCCATACTCTTAATTTGAGTCTCTAATTTACAAGAAATGGTGCTAATGGGTTAGATAAGACTTGGTTGGCCATTTGCCTTTCTTTCGTAACTTATTCACGTTACAGTGCTGAGAGTTTTTAATTACAGAATTATCAGAGGGGTCTATTCTTCTATTTCTGAATTTATTTCGTTGATTCTTTTCTTATGCTGCTTTCCTTTTCAGCAATATATTTTTTTCCTCTATTATTCACTCTAGGTTTCAGAGGTGAATAAGAGAAAGAGGGGGTATGTATGGGAGGGACAGGAGGTTAGTAGGAAGAGAACCCATGTCTTTCTCTGGGGAGAGGGTGTACAGAGAATGAATACATATGACATCTCCCTCACTTAGATCTTGTACTGTAGGTGTGCAGATGGGAAAGAGAGCTCAAATAAGATAGGGCTTCAGTGGGTAGCCATACCAGTCCCATTTCACCAGGTATTCTCCGTTTGTTCTGAGGAGAGAAGCTGAAACATCTGGATCACCAGTAATTTGTCTCTGTCATGTGCACCCATTTTCTGTCAAGACAATCCCAATGGTTCTCCAAGGTGGTGACCTGCACGCTACACATGGGAGGAGGAAGAGAAAGTAGAAGCCAGTCAAGTTCTCTTGATTTGCAAACACTACTTTACATTCAGAAAAGCTCAGCCACATTTCCTCTCAAAATCAGGTGAGATCAGAATCCTATCTGTGGTTCGTTACTCATTTTGTTACTTAACAGAGCTCCAAGTTGTATTTTTCCAAAACTATCTGTTTCCTGCTCAATTCTGGGATGTGGACAATAGCCAGTGGGAAACACAAAGGAGTGAGATTCTGATGCCAGACAAAAGGAAGCATGAGTCTGCCTTTTTTCATTTGTTCCCATTGCTATAGAACCCTAAATTGGTGGGCAGAAAGAGTGTCCAGATATTTTCCATATATCCTTTCCATGCAGGGACTGCATGATTAGGGAGAGTGTTGGAAAGGGAGAGCAGACATATTTTATAAAAAAACTTAATGCAATCATAATTATTGTACCCCAATTTGAAACTACTTCATAAGTTA
Organism: Capromys pilorides; assembly: GCA_004027915.1. NCBI lineage: Eukaryota > Metazoa > Chordata > Mammalia > Rodentia > Capromyidae > Capromys > Capromys pilorides. The sequence continues at coordinate 6,618 of PVKN010024018.1, forward strand.
GTAATGATGGCAAGATGCATCCTCACCACACACCATTTAACTCATGGATATTAGGTATCCGTTAGTGCAAGATAAAATGATTTAATCAGCCTAGGCAAAGTCTCTTTAATGCTGTATTCCTCACCCTTCCACCCCCGCCCCCTTTTCTCCTTTCTCCTTTCCTCTCTCAAATGGATGAGGAAATCTTAGAAGCTGGTGTTACTGGCAGAAACAGCTCACTTATGGAGGCAGGATTTCTCTGTCAACTTGAGTACCACTTATGAGTTGCTTGTAAAAATGATCCACCCAACTCCACATTTATCTTGCATTTAGAAGACAGAAAAAGAAGCCTGAGATCTAATAATGTTTGACTTTCCTACAGCAGCAAGGCTGGCTTTTTTTTGTGATTTATAATGAACAAGACACTACTAGCCAGAGTTGGTTTCTTTTTCAGGTTTTGCAAATTCATGCCTACATACTCTTTTGCCTTGTTTAGAACACAGCTTCAAGAAATCTCAGTTTTCTACCCAGCACTTTCTCCAGATGACAAGTGGATATGATACAGTGAAACTTGGATACAGGTAAAACAATCTCCCAGCTTTTACGTTAGCCAGCAAAGCCAGAATATGTTGGAAGGAACTAAATGCTAACCCTAAACTCCTTTGTACACTCTAATGACTTGAGACTCAACTTTTGCAAAATGTGTGTAAGAGAAAACTGCTGGCCATCAATACATACATGCATACATACATGTTTAAACACTAAAAAGCCATACTATTGTTTCATGTTTAATTTTTTTTAAATTAGTGCATGTTTGTGGCACATAATGATTACATTCAGGGTTGGGAGTAGATACATGAACCTAACACATCTTAGGTCTTCTTACTTTTCCTTCTTCCTTTAACCCTCTGTCCTCCATCTCTTCCATTTTAGCTTGCATATTAGTTTCCCCAACTTTTTTTTATCTGAACTCCTGCTCTTAGGTTCATCCTGCCCTCTTTCCCTTCCCACCAGTATGTCTTCCATCCTCCTCCTCCTCCTCTTCCTCCCACTCTCTTCTCCTTCTTGGCACCTTCTTGCAGAATGTGAATTGTGAGTCTCATGTACTTCTATAGTAAAGAGACTGCAAGAAGCCACAAGCAAGGCTTAGAGTCCAGTAACGTATGTGTTTAGAGAGTTATGTGGGAGTATGTGGTTGGGGAACATGCGAAGTAGATTTGCATCCCAGGGAAAGACCCAAAGTGGCTGTCTTGAGTCTTGATGGTCATGAGGCATGTGTTAAAGGAAAATAAATCTAGTTGTTCTTACATTGTGCACTAGTTAGTCAGTTGGAGATGTCATGGGCATTTTTACACGTTTACTGGAAGAACAAGCACTATCTACTGTAGAAAACATCCTATTTACTAGTTAAACACACTGGCTTTTAGATGGAAATGCCATCAGTTGTCTCTGGCCAGTTCTGTTGCAGATCTATTAATCATATCCACAAGGATTGCCAAAATGGCAGGGCTCTCTTCGCTTTTCAGTTTATACAGAACAGAATCATTTACATAAAGTCCTTAAGGCAAATAACTGTTGGGGCTCTAATTTATATCTGATCGAAAATTAGCCGTCATTATGCGCTCCATTAGCAGCGTCTTTAATGTGCTTCTAAGCACCATTTGTCAAGCGGCTTGTTAATATCCTTCAAGTCTTTAAAGTTGAGAGCTCATTAAAGAGTGCGCTCTGTTATTGATGTAATTTAGATGAGTTTGGAAGAGCAAGTACACCATGCCTTGAATGGGCAACCTCCAGAAGCCAGGACAAGGGGGCATTTGGTGACCAAGTTCACAATCAGTGGTTTCCCAGAAGCCTCCAGGCCTCTTTGAGAGTGGATCTGGGCGCTGTAAGGGTATTTCTGGAGGCACATCCCTACCCTGGGTGTAAGTCATTCACAATTCCAGGAAGTCTCAGCTATGTCCTTTTCTTCTCAATTCATGTTTACTGAACACTATGAGCAAGAGACTGAACACTATGAGCAAGAGAGTGGGTAGGAAGGAAACGGTAATCTAACACCCTGGAGGGAACTCAGCAGTGGTTTTTTTTTTGTTTTTTTTTTTTTAACATACTCAACTCCCTACTGAGTGCCTAGTTGTTTACTTACTTCCGGAGGCCTGTACCTCTATTTTGCTGGGTGGAGGAAGCAAGTAACCACTGAGGAAACCTGAGGCCTACTCATGGAGGCATTGCCCTCGAATCTGTTTTGACTGAGGTACAGTAAACCACTTAATTATGTACATATTATTACATTAGCTATCAACCCCCCATCTGAAGAGCATAAAGGCCAATAAATTACCTCAGTTATTTATCTAAAAATCCATATATTTTGTCATTTTCTTTGTGGAAGAGATTATGCTAGTGTAACACAATAAAGAAAACCATTAGCACAGCCAGAAAATTGCAACTGAGTGCAACAATAATTCTACTAGCAGGAATAAATAACAGTTAGAGAGCAGCGTCCCTGGCCTGCCTCTCTGGTAGGCCATACCCGCCTCTTTCTGACTGGAGTCTTGGGTGTCGCTGTGAATCTTACTGACCGTTTTGCATGCACACATGCCTTCTTTGAAATCTTACCTTAAGAAAATTCAGAAACGTGATGATTTTTGAACCCTCTTTATATTCCTATTCTAAATTCATTCCCTCTCCTGAGACCTGCATTGCAGAGATTAATGCAAGAGAATGAAAGCCATTAGGCATTTTATTCTCTCCTCTAAATTTCCAACTTTCTTTCAGTCTCAGAAGCTTGGCTGTGGAGATAACTGTACTCAATCCAAAGCAAAATCAAGCCAGGAGTCTGGGAACTGGATGTGTGTGGGTTCGGTCCGAAAGCAGTAGCTCCAAGTCTTCTCTAATCCCATTTCTTTTCCCTCTCCACCAAAGAATAATCTCATTTTCATCATTTGTTGGACAGCTTATCCTAGCACTTCCACACCTTAAAAGAGTTCATTACATACACGCAGCGAAAGAGAAGGGAGAAAGAAAGATATAATAAGATCAATTTAAGGACATATTGAGGTCATATAACAGCACAAATATTCTCAAGTGCTCTGTATAATGTGCAGTGGGGATTTTGGGCAGTTTTATTGTGTGGTAGGATCCTCATCTCCGTTGTTTTTTACAGGATTCCTCCAGGCTAAAGTAATAAAGCGAGTAATTAGAATGCTAAAGACAGATGTAAATAACAGGAATGAGACAGCGGTGACAGATGAGCGGCTGGGTCAGGAAAGAGCCCAGTTGGGGGAAATGACTCCGCTTCCTCGCGCCGGTCCCCTCCCCCAGCGCCTTCCCTTTTGCTCTCCGGGCCTGGCCTCCTCCTCCTCCTCGTCGTGGCCGCAGGCGGCCGACCCGGGACACTCCGGTCAAAATTGCATTCTGGAGGCTCAGCGACGCCTCAGTCGGGGGCCGCGGCTCAGCGGGCGTCGGGAGCTTTGGGAGCTGCTGCTCATCTCGTGATCGGCAGCGACCCTGGCCGGGGGGCGCCGAGGTCTCCCGGGGCGCCGGGACCCTTGGTCGCTTCCCCCTGGGGACCGCTGCTGCCGCCGCGGCCGCGCACCCACCCGCCCTTCCGCCTGCTCGCTTTTCTCGCCAAACCAGAGCGCAGGTGCCCGCGACCGACGTGCCGGCGTCACCCACTTCGGCAGAGCCGACCCCGGCCGCCTTTGGCACCTGTGCCGCGGGTCGGACGCTGCCCAAGGCCGTGCGCTCGGCGCCACCCCGGTGCCCTCGTCTTGGCCAGTTGTACCCGGGTTCCCTGATTTCCTCGGAGGCCACCACCGCGGAGCCCAGCCCTCCCAAGTTTCCCGCTGTGCCCCGAGACTGGAGCAAAACAAGCTTTGGACAAAAAGATACAATCTAGCAACTGCCCTTTCAGACCTGCTCCGTGGGTCCCTAGGCGCACGGGGCGGCAAATAAGTCCTGTGAGTGCTGCATGGATAAGCTTCACTCAGCCTCCTGTAATTTAAATAGCTTGAAAAGCCTAGTTCCTAGGTCGTTGTATCTGTTATAAAATGGTTAGGGCTACCGAACCATTCTCTTTGGCGATAGAGAAAGCACAATCAGATCTGATGCAAACCACACTCTGAACAGGTCCTTTGCTTACTAAAACCCCAAAAGGTGGCTTTCAGAGCCTGGTAGCCAGAGAGGCCAGCTTGTGGTAGCTGAGAGACCTCGGTCCTAAATCTGAGAGTTGTTCAGATTTTCAGGAGCATTTTAAAGAGAATCCCAATTCTAGGGGCATTCGTACCCTTTGGAGTGGATGCAGTTGCAATAGAAATGGCCATTCACTGCTTTTCTATGTTAACTTTGCAGCATCCAGTGCCTTTAGCACTCATAAAATTAACACACGTTAATCTCATTAATTACCTCAGGAAACCAACTAGGTCCACAATGAAACAACAGCTCTAATCTCCACTGGTGATGTTGGGACTGGAGGAGCTTCCAGTCTGCTCCAGAACGTGTAGACCAGTAGAGGGATTCCTCTGTTACTTCCCAGACTATTATTAATACCGGTTAGGTCCACCAGTGGAGGAAGAGAACCACTTCCCCAGTTGTTTAGGAGGCTTACAGTGGATAGGGGAAGATAGGAACATGTTCCGAGACATGCACACACACATACACATATCGATTTTGGCTTTAATTTTCACACCTAGTCAATACATTTATCTTTATCATTATTTGCGTCAATAAATGCAATAGATGCATTTATTATCCTGTTCCTCATCTAATTCAGACTATTATTTTGTTTTGAGCTAACCTTTTTTCTTTTTTTTTTTTTTGTGCCAACATTTTTATTTGGAATGAAAAGTACCTTGTTTTGAGCTGACATTTTGTTTTTAAACACATTTGCAAAAAACCTAAGGCAAGCTGATTGTGGCTTATCACCAGATGATGAGGAGCAACTCCTCCTCTCACGCCTCTTGAACAAGCCCACAGAACAAGGTTTTCCCTGACCTTGTTCATTGTCCTCCTGGACTGGTGCGACCAAAGAGTGACAGCTCTCTCCCAGTTGAAAAATATCTCAGCATTGATTATAGCAGCACTGACCTTGGAAAAGAAGGAATGGACCTACAACAAAAGCCTATGAAGATACAGTCTAGATGAATTTCTTCTGTTTGTGAATTATTATAGTCATTTTAGGAGAAAAAAATGGATAGATTAAAAATCTTGTGTGTGTTAGGTCTGATCTTGAATTCTGACTTTCTTATAACTCCAGCAGCAGCCTTCACCTATCCTTTCATGAGGAAACTTAAGGCACGACACCTGAGAGCCATGGAATTGCTGGTGGAGATAGGGTAGCAGGAAGTAGTGGGGGTGATGAAGTGGGAATCTTAGGATGCAAAGAGGTGGTATAGTCAGGTGCTAGGTGTGGGCTCCTCATTTGCAAGGTAGCTGTGCCTCAAGGGGCAAGGGGGTAGGAGAGACCTGAGGAGGATGAGGAAGAGGTGGAGGAGGAGGAAGAGCAGGAGGGCGAGGAAAAGGAGGAACAGAAGGAGGAGGAGGAGAGGAAGAGGGATGAGTTAGAGGTCATGTCTGCTTAGACTTCCTTTGCAGGAAAGTGAGAATCACTTGCCTCTTGTCCCTTCCCCATTGAGAGGAACCTTTCCTATGTGTTGTAATTTTCTCTGTTAGGGAAGTCTCAAGCTTTAGGTTGTGACTCGCTAGTGGATAATGAATACAGTTTAGCGGTCTGTGATCAGTAAAAAGAACACATTTAAAAGTGGTGTAGGAGAGAAACATCTGTGAAGACCAGGTGTTGCAAGAGCAAACTTTGATGAAACCTTAGCTTTACTGACATGTGCATGTTTACATTGGTCCATGGTGTAAATGTGTTTCTTACTGTGCATTTTCACCAAATACTTTTGGAAACCTCTGTGTCAGTTACTACTTCATGTCTTAGTTTCTTTGAAGAGCATCTCTGGGTCACACCAACCCTTGATAATTTATCAAACCTTTTGTTCCACTATGGCTTACATGTACCGCTTATTTGAAGATCCTGCTGATGCTTTTCTATGTTAACTTTTCATTTATATTTCTTTCAAATTGAATTTAAACTCCTCAGCTGTGTATTCTGGGCTTCATGCATACTTCTTGGCCTATAGTGTGCATGTGATATAGAATCAACAGATGTAGTTATTGATGTGTTTAACAAAAGCAAGCGCAAGTTCAGTTCATAAGCAACTTTTTCAGGAATGCATTTCTTAATTATTTTTATTTTTAAAGAGAATACAATGTATACAAAAATCAGAAACCATATAGAATTTCACTAAACGAAGTGATAGGCATTCAACAACAGTTGTTACAGTGCATATTATTGTCTTTGAACTAGTTGTTCAGATTATCAGGTATAAGTGTGTAAAACTGGTCAAAAATTATAAAAATTTAAAGGAGAGAAAAAGTTTAAGCATTAACTGCCCCTTGCAATAGACCAGCAGAAATCAGCAGGACAAATGTACAAGTCATCCTATGAATATGCCCTGCTTAAGCTCATTGCTTGCTCCCGTCCCCCTTCACTGCTTCTCATAGCGTTTTGTCATGCCTGCCCACAAACATTAGAGCTGAGTTCCTTCCAGAGGATCACCAGCGTAGATGTGTACCCCATACCCAGCTTGAACATCAATATTGATGTCACTGGATGATTTGTCTCTGCCCTCATGGTGGGCAGAAATAGACTCAGTCTGTTGAACTCACCTCTTCCTAGCATAATGCTTGACATGTGGTGGCCACTCTGTAATGGCTGACTGGCCAGCAGGCTTATAGAATGGCCAGTAGTTGGTCCAATAGACACAATAGGGCCTTTCTTTCTCAATGCCAGGAAACTGTTCTGTTAATGAACTCAGGATGAAAAGGGAAGACATAAACCTAATGATTTGAGAAAATTAAAGCATGATATGGTGGCATTGTCTTAACATTTATCTTTTGTTATGCCAACTACTCATTACTTTGGTTATCCTGTACTTGACCACAGAAATGGGCCCCTAAGAAAGTTATGGAAGAAATGAGATTCTGTTTGTGACCAGCACAAGAACTTCTTCCTAGAAAGTGTGAGCTGTTTATTTCTTGATCAAGCGAGAGAATCTTTTTTTGGATATACAAGGACTGTGAGCTTTTGTTTTTTCTTTCTGTTTTTGGTAGTGGGGATCAAACTCAGGACTTTATGCTTGGCAGGCAGGTGCTTAATCCACTGAGCTATTTCCCAACCCCCAAGTGCTGTGTATTTGGTGAACTGATTTCTGTTTTTACCTTGGATGACAGATAGTACAGGCCTCAGATTTGGGTTAAATGTGGTAGGGTTATTCAACATAGATCTTATGAATATTTATCTTCTCATTCTTCAATACCCTGCATTTTAGTTATCTTTTTGAAAATTGCTATTAAGTGCCGTCTAGTTTTATTATGCCAGTGTCAAAGGAAATGTCATGTACCCAGGTGGAACTGGATCAACTTGATTCAAACACCTAGCAAATTTGGGTGTAACCCTTCCAAGCTGTGTGACGTAGGAAAAGAGATGTCTCTATCTTATTATTCTCATCTAAAAATGCGACTAAGCCTACTTTTCACATCATTTTAATTATAGTTGGCCACAACAGTGTCTAGTACACTTCAGGCACTCAGTAGAGATTAATCTCTTTTTCCTTCCTTTCAGGGTAGGAAAATGCTCCTTTTGGAAAGAGGTTGGTAAGATCTGTGATAACAGAAGTGTTTGGTGTGTTAACTTTATATTTTCTTTACTTTTTTTGTTTTGAGAACATGGGGAAAATAATTTTCTTTCTCTCAATTACTCTACTTAGAAAATTTGGAAAAGAGCTATCATATTTCTTCAGAAAATTATTTGGTAAGAAAACTGATGTATATATATATATTTTGCTGATAGTCAAGAATAATTTTAAAAGGTCATACATCTATGTCTAAAAAGAGATAACTTGATATGCTGAGAATATCATTTT
>PVKN010024019.1:0-14598 GCA_004027915.1 Capromys pilorides
GATTCTGGAGGGCCATTGCATCCCACCGCCACGTGAGTCAGGCCGCTGGTTCTCCCCGCAGCGGTGGAAGAGGAAGGATTTCCTTAGGTAGAAACAAGGTCTCAATAACATTGACTGGAGAAGTTTTTTGTCAAGGAGAGGAGAGGGAGTTTCCAGGCTGTGGAGGGTGCCAAGGAACGGCGAGGTCTTCGGGAAGACACTGCAGAATTCCAGATGCTCCAAGACAGCTCGCGCCCACTTCCTCCTCCCGGGCTGACTCATTAATCACTGAACTTTGGAGAGCACCCCCCCCCCCAGCAGCACGGCAATCTGATAAGGGAGGGGGGTCCTCCTGGCAGCCGCTGGAGCTCCAGTCCACCCAGGAACGCGCTTTCCTGCCTCTGTCACCCATTCCTGTTGGAAACTTATCAGCTTCTGTCTCTCCCAGCGCAACCCGGCCTGATAAGGGAAGAGCTCCCCACTGGTAGCGACCCCCGCCCCAGCCCCGGCCCCCCTTTATCCGCTCCCACCCAGTTCATAAATCAGTCTGTGGGAGGGGGTTTTGCAGGGAGGGGTCGCTTCGTGGAATCAAAAGGTATTTCTCTCATTGTAGCAATTAATGCTTTAATGAGAGCTCCGGGCTGGACGCGAGGAAGTTAGAGACGTCTCCTGGGCGCCGCCTCCCTTGTCGGGGACAAGGTAAGGTAATCCTATACACAGGGGCCATTGTGAGCTGGCCGGCCTCCTCGGCCGCCAGAGACCAGATGCACCTCTTCTATCCTAATCTGTAAACGACTTAAAGGGGCCTTATCTCTGGGCTCTCCGGCTTCATTTCATGCTTGATTTACTTTAATTTGTCTGATAGGGCACAAGGATTTGGAGACGGCCCATCTTTCTGCAGAAAACGTTCAGATTTTTTTTTCCCCTGGCATTGTTGTGTTTGGGGTTTGGGATTTTTTTTCCTTCTTGAAAAAAAATTTTTTTTTTGTCAGTGTGGAAGGAATCTTGGTCCTGTGCAGCAGGCCGCTGGAGTGTGTTTCGATTGAAGCTACCCCAGCAGAAAAGAGTTTGTGAAGTGGGGTGATTGTGCCCAGCCCATTTACATTGAAATCGCGTTCTGAGATAGATCAGGGATCCTGAGGGGAGCGTGCAGCGAGGAGCAGCGAGCCCCAGGCCGCAGATCCTTTGAAAGCCTATATATAGCAGCAACAATTGATAGGAGATTTGACAGCAGCTTTATAAATATGTAAATCGGCCTTATCTGATTGGGTTTGTGGCGACACATCGGCACCTCAAAGGAAGCAGAGTTGTGAGAACTACCAAGAAAACAGCCCTTTCCATTCGGAGGGAGGGACGAAATAGAAATGTTTCCCGGTTGACAGCAGGTCGGCCGGGGGCTCGTCTCTACCCACCTGGGAGGGGCGCCCACCAACCTCTCCGGAGCCCCCTGCCTGCTGGGAGACACGGAGTGGAGCTGTCGACCTTTCACCCCTCTTGTTACTTCTCTAAATTGTCCATGTGATAGGGTGCCGGGGGGATTCGCCTTACGTTTTTTGCATTTTAAAAAATATACTGGCAGTGACCCAGGGGAAGGAAAATAAAGTCCGTGGTACATTGATCCCCTGATTAGTTATTTCCTAAATGAAAATGGAAATACTATTAAAGCAGTAATAATGTTCCATCTTAATAGTTGAGGAGTCAATAAATGGCTCCCGTGCGCTTCATTAGGGCCTTAATGAAGCCATTTCTGATGGCTGAACTTTCCGTTATCCCTTTTTCCCTGGTCTCTTCTCACATTTTATTATTATTATTTTTTAAGCTAGGAGTCACTGAGGGAAGAGCAGTCGTGGGCCTGAACTCCTGCACGGATTTCATTATGTTAAAATAGGGTTGCTGCTGCTAACGTAAAGCTGGTTGTGCTTTTTGGGGGTAAATTCTTCGCAAAAGATAAAACAGAACGATGTATTTGAAGTAGCTGGGTTTAAGCTGTACCATCTGATCTGCTGATGCGTCGTGGTCATTCTGTATTCTTGTACGTTGCGTCCAGCTGTGCGCCAGGCACACGCGTGTGCACACACCCGCGCTCGCTCCAGCCGTCCTGCAGGCCCCGTTGGCTCTCCCACTGCCGCCTATGCAAGCTGGAGCCCGGCCTTCCCTCTGTCCTCTGCACGTGCTGCGCTCTGGGCCTTGCTAGAGGGGCAGGCCTTAGAGCCCGGCGCCCTCGGCCCCTCGGGGAAGGCCGGCTTCTCGCAGATCTCCAGCAGTTGCCTGGCCGAGACCAACATCCCGAACGCAGTCACCTGCCAGGTGCGGCGCTGCGCTGGGTGGGGTGTGCGGAGCGAGGGCTGCGTTTGCCACTTGGGTGGCTGGGGATTGCTTTAGGGCGAATGTCTTCCTGGTAGGAAACGTGCTGTAAGGAAAGGATGACAAAAACCCTCCTATCAGGGCAGGAAGGGATCCACAGGAGCCCGTGTGTCCCAGGGAAAGCATCCAGAGAGACAAGGACATCAGGTGACCGCGGTGAGCTTGCTGCCTCCTGTGAGTAGTTACACGGACGCTGGGGCCCGAGCGGGCGGAGGAGCCGGGCCCTGCTGAGCGCTCATTTAGGCTCCTTCCCCATCGCAGGACAGTGGTGGCTCACCAGGTGGGAGGCCTGGGCGTCCCCCCAGCAGTGCTGGGGACTGGGGAGTCTGGGTTTTCTGAGCCTCAGGGGTCCCGCTCCACAGCTGGCTCCTGCAGGGTGGTGTAGATGGAGCAGGGGAAGACTGGGATGTCCACGCGGCGGGGAGAGCCTGCCCCTTTCTCAGAGCCCAGTTCCTGACTTTGGAGGCCGCGGTTTCGTGTGGTGGGGATGTTGGTGAGCCCTGCTCAGGCCTTGTGTGGCCTCAGAGGCCCAGTCCTAGGGTGGGGCCATCCGCAAGCCTGGCCAGCTCGGGAGGTAGGCATGAAAGGAGCGTTGGGACGCTGTCTCCTCCCTGAGCCTTGAGTGTTCCTGCACCCCCAGCTGCTCCCTGCCAGTGCTGGCACAGCACCTGGCTTCACCTTCCGGACTGGCACGGCATGTGGTACCATGATCGAACTAAGGACCTCGTGCTTGCCAGGCAGGTGCTTAGACTGCCGAGCTATACCCTTGACTGTACAGACCCGTTGCTCTCATGGAGCGACACAAGCCTTGTGCCGGGTGAGTCCTCTTGAAGGCCCCTCTCTGTTGGGCCCATTTCCATGCCAGCCAGGTGGACAGAAAGGCAGCCAAGGCCTGCTGCCCACACCTTCCATGGCTCAGGACAGAGGTGACCCTGTCAGGGTGTCGTAGCTGTGGTCCTGGGCTTCCCTGGAACCCCTGAGAACAGTGAGTGTGTGTGTGTGTGTGTGTGTGTGTGTGTGTGTATGTGTGTGTGGCGGTACTGTGGACTGAACTCAGGGCTTTTGCAGTGAGCTATATTCTAGCCTTTTGATTTTGTCTCTATTCTTTGAAACAGTTTCATTGAGTTACAGAGTTGAGTTGTCCAGGCTGGGGTCCAGCTTAGAGTCCTCTTGCCTCAGCCGCCTAGAGCGGTAGGATTTATAGGCCTGTTGTGGATTCTTGATTAGAAAAATCGGTTGGGCCATAAAAATTAAATCAAGAATCCAAAATCCAGGCTGAGGAGATAGCTTGGCAGTCTAAGCACCTACCTGGCAAGCACGAGGTCCTTAGTTCGATCACTGGTACCACACGCCGTGCCAGTCCTGGAGCCCCTGAAACTGGATGTGGTGGCATGTGCCTGTAATCCCAGTGCTGGGAAGGTTGAGACAGGAGGGTCACTAGAAGTCTGAGCTGCATAATGAGACCCTGTGCCAAATAAATAAATAAAAGACTAAGAAAAAAAGAATCCAAAATTCATGAGCCAGATACATGCTCAAAATGAACATTGTACATGAAGATCCCTCAAATATATAGTCTTGAAATTACCTTACAATTTGATTAATCTTACCTTAGGCTAAATTTGGGGGCTGGGTGTTGTGCCTCACATCTGTAATCCCAGCACTTGCAAGGCTGAGGCAAACGGATTGCCGTGAGTTCAAATCCAGCATGAACTTCATAGTGAGACTCTATGGCAAAAAAGGAAAAGTAGGCGGTCCTAGTCTCAAACCTTAGCTTTAGCCCTTGTGAACCAATTGACCTTGAACCTGTTTCTTTTTTTATGAGATGAGAATGTTAGGAAGTACCTGATGCCATCTTCTTATTAGGATAAAATGCAGGATTCTTTCATAAAACGTTCAGCACCATATGTATCTGATGCATAGAAAATGGTAATAGTAAAGTAAATCAGTTTTTGCATTTTATACTACTAGACATTCCTTTCCATACAAAGTCAGTAACCAATCGTGTATTATGAACTTCACTGTGCTGGATTTTTCGCTGTCTTTCATTAACTTGAGATGCCTGAGCTTTTCATTTAGGTTAAACAGTAGACACGTTTCACCTAGAAGTGCTGCAAGACGTAATGGGCGTGATGAGCTTCATAGGTGTCAGAAGCGTGTTGTTCTCCTGTCACTGACATAAGACAGGAAAGTCCAACTGTTCCACAGCTATTTTATCTTTTGTCTCCTTAAAATGAATAAAAATTTTAGAAAAGACAGTAAAGCCAAAAGAAAGAAATATTTATTCTAAAGTGGCAGTGGGTTGAGTTTTTCATGAGAACTTTTATAGGGAAATTAGTTGTTTCAGTTACTCTCATATTGTTTCAGGAACAAAATACCCAACGCCCCAAATTAAGGCAGGAAAGGTTTATGTAGCTCAGAGTTAGTGGAGGTGTCATCCATGCTTGGCTGGCCCCAAGGCAGAGCCGCACAGGGCAGAGGGCAGCAGGTCATGGTGGGAAGACAGCAAAGAGCAGAGGGAGCCACGGTGGCTTCTGCCGCTGGCAGGCCCCTCTCCCTTCCTGTTGTACTCAGACCGTGCACCCAGGGCGGCTGTAGCACTCACACCCCTAATCCCAGCAGTACTCACACCCCTAATCCCAGCATTGGATCGTGAATCACAAACTAGAAGCTGCCCCATGACTGCATGAGACTTTGGGGAGACGTCTAGACTCAAACCATAGCACTCGTATGAAGATTATTCTGTGAAGTGGCATTTGCCCACAGTACATGTGTGTTCAGTTGGGTATGGGTTTTACATTTTTAAAAATCAAATGTAGAAATAGCACTGGTTTTTCCTTGTAAAATCATGACTTTGAATTTTTGCAGGCTCGCTACCATCCTCGTTTAAATACCGACTGTCTCAACAGCGGCCCAGCTACATTGCACGCGCCTGGGTCAGTGCGCCAGTGCCCGAGCGGCTTATGCTGTGCGTTTCTCATTGGGGGACTGAGGACCCCACGTGCAAAACCCCTGGGGAGAACAGAGAGGTCCTGGTGCTAATAGGCAGCAGCAGAGGAGGCGGGCTGGATAGATTACATTTTTCTTTAGATCGGACACCGCTTCCTCCCTAAGTATTTCTCAAGGCCTTTCCCATCCCGGCTTCCGCCTGCTCCTCTATTTACAGTCTCGCTGACGCCCTCAGGTAGCCAGATACCTGCACTCGTGAATCATTCGCAGATAGCGGTGCTTCAGACCCTCTCTGTCCAAACTGATAATCGGTATCTGATCCTGAGCCGTGCCTATTTTTTAAGGTGTCTATAAGGAGTTTATGGAGACAAAAATTCCTTCTCTGTGATGTCGCGTTCATTACCACAGCCCGCCTGAGGCTCCTGGCTGTGTGGCGAGGCTGCTGCCCCTGAGCTGCTCACCTTCCTCACAGATCTCTTCATGCAGGCAAAATCCCTCTGGGCTGCATGCGCAGAGCTCTGACAGATGGGGAACTTTATATCCATCTCTTCTCTTCTCTTCTCTTCTCTTCTCTTCTCTTCTCTTCTCTTCTCTTCTCTTTCTCTCTCTCTCTCTCTCTCTCTCTCTCTCTCTCTCTCTCTCTCTCTCTCTCTCTCTCTCTCTCTACCAGGGATTGAACTCCTCTATGTCTGAATATTTTCTCAATTATCTGAACCACAGTTTATGAAAATATGTTTCAGAGTCGCATTTTTATTTGTGCAGCATGGAACCTGTGCTTTCAAAAGGCGTTGCGTTGACTTGAGATATTTATTTTTATATGGGGTTCAGGCTCTACCTCATTAACACAGATTGACTAATCTGAGGTGTTTTGTAGGGGTGGAGCAGGCACTTCCCTTTGGGGATAGCACTGCTTCAGTCACAGCTCTTGAAGCCGCAGAGCGCTGAGGAGGCGGCCTCAGGTGAAGGCCGTGCTGCCCTCCCTTGCCTCAGCGGAGCTCGCTCCTTCTGCCTGAGTCTCTGGCCTTGGCTGTGTTTTGGCCTCAGGCTGGTTTCCTGCTCCTGTGGGGGCTCGCTGAGGTCTGTGCTGGTCCCCACCCAGGAGTGTCCACCTTACATGTGCTCATCTTTACATCTGTTGTGACCCCACTTCTGTCTGTGTCAATATTTGAGTATTGCTGGTGCATGGATTTTGTCTGTTCATCTGTCTGTTGCCATAGGAGCCCAGCCTCCTGCAGGACCTGTGCGTGGCAGGCTCCTAGCCAGTGTGGAGAGGTCCGAAAGCAGTGAGGGTAACCTTTGCGTGGGCCCTCAGCTCGGAGCCCGTGTGGTCCTTACTGCTGTGGAACAGCGGGCCCTGCGAGCCTCCTCAGCAATTCAGGAAGCCAGAGCCAGGAGAAAAACGTGCTCAGGGAGTGGAAGGTGCTCCCGGGCCCCTTTGGCACCTGGTGCTTGGCAGAGTCGGTTATCAAAAGTGCTGGATTGTTGGCAAGGGTAATCATCGAGGTCAAACGGGAAGATGTGCAGGACGCCGTGCCTTAGGAAAGCCGGCCTTCCGTCGTTTGGATGTGTCACAGATCCTGGACACGTGCGCCCCAGTGCTGCTTCCCATGTGCTTTGGGGGACATCAGGCTCCATGTGGCCGCGTGGTGGCCGGGTGCTCAGACTCCTTTCCTGTGCCTTCGGCCCCCATTGGGTTTGCACGTCTGTGCTGTGACTCGGGGAGCAGACAGCCAGGAGCCCCAGGGAACACTGCCCCTCAGGGTCTTTTGTTTTTAATCCACTTTTAAAATTTGTTTTGTTTTAAACACTCAAGGAGAACCTCTTGCTTGTATTCTCGGATTGTGTAGAAAATGGTTATGGAAAGAATCAGAGCTGGATTTCAGCTGTGCAGAGAAAGACTGGGCTCTGGCGCTGCAGCTGACAGCCTCAGGGGTCTCTGAGGTGCAGGCCGCGGCTCTTCGTAGCATCCTGGTTCTGTCCTGCATTGGGATTTCATGCTTAGATTCCCTTCCTGTGCGACAGCCAGGATTCCAGAACCCACACTCAGCCCAGAGCCAGGAGCTCTATGTCTGTGCTTTTTTCACAATCGCATGCCAACTTTGTGAACCAGTTGCTGTAGAGCAGGGAATGGGATCCACATTCAGTCAGGTTTTCTTAAACCCCATGGAAATTACAGGCTCACAGGAAGAGGGGATGCACGGCCCTGGGAGGCCAGTGCGCAGGGAAGCAGAGCTGCAGAAGTATATTTGGAAGCAGATAACATTTGACAATGAGCTGTACATTATTATACCACTGGGCATAATGTTCCTTAGCCCTAAACAAAATGAGTTATTTTTAAGAAACTTGCTGTGTTAGTTACTCTTCTCTCGTTGCTGGGACAAATACTGACACTCTAAATGAAGGAAGGAAAGGTTTATTTAGCTCACAGTTACTGGAGGTTTCAGTCCATACTTGGCTGGCTCCAAGGCAGAGAGGTACAATGCAGAGGCCAGCAGTTCATGGCGGTGGAACAGGAACAACATGGTAACAGAGGCAACCAAATACCCAGCAGAGAGCATCAGAGAGCATCTGTCTCTCTGTCTCTCTTTATATCACATTCAGGCTCTCTGCCTCAGCCTATCCACCTCAGGCCACACTCATAATCCCAGCAGTACTTAGACCCATAATCTCATCAGTACTAAAACACATAATCTCCATGGATCATGAGTCAAGTCTCAAACTCTAGAAGCGCCTGCACCATGATTGCATGAGGCTTTGGGGGGACAACTAGACATAAACCATAACACTTGCACAGTGTTACTTTGGTTCACAAACTTAATTTGCCCAATGATTCTGAGGAAGATCACTGTGGTCCTGTTGGTCACTATAGTTCACGAATCGAAGCAAAATGTTGCAGCCCGCTCTGACTCACACATGGAGCAGTGTGCACATGACAGCACCCGTGAGCCATGGTGCTGCTCACTGTACACGTATGCGAACCGCAGTAATGTCGCCTTGTTGGCAGCTAGGGAGGAACGTGGTTTAGGAAGAGCACGCTGTGATGGCTCCACTTGTACTGAGGTGCTCATGTGCTTGAGGACTTCTGATAAAATGAACAACTTACAGCACAGCATGGGTGTTGGACCATGTTTCCCATTTTTCATTTTTAGCGATAATATTTCCTCATCTGTTTGTCTAATATGACTATAATAGCATGGATTTTTGTCACAGTTAAAACTTGTAGCAAGCTACATGGCCAGCATGGATTCAGGGTGTTCTCTTTGAACTCAGCACTCCCATGAATAACTTTAGCATTATCCCGGTTTCTCAGGCCAGCACCTGAGGCCGGCGTTGGAGAGTGGTGACGTGGGAAGGCGAACCCGGGTCTTCTCCTTTCAGATCTCCTGTCCTAACCATAGGCCATCTGGTAAAGGGGCCTTCCGTCCACTGCCAGATACATTTCAGTTATTTTTTTGTGATTTTCTTTTTATTTTTCAAAGCATTTTTTGTGGGACCACTCAGTCCACTCTTCTATCTTTACTTCAGAGCAAAGAAAATAGAGTGAAACTTTATCTTGGATTTAAGCATTCCTTTCAGTTGTGTGTGTGTGTGTGTGTGTGTGTTTATGTGGTTAGCACAGGGTCTACAGAGTCTCACTACACAGATCAGACTTGTCGTGATCCTCTGGTCTTCAGCCTCCAGAGCACTGGGATTATAGGTGTGCTCCAGGCCAATCTAGGCCACCTTCCGGCGCACCCTGGGGACAGGGCTGGCACAGCATGCTGGGGACCAAACTCTGTTCCCTGTGCTCTGCTGTAGCAGGTACTTTAGTCTGCTGAGCTATCTGGCTGGTCTTACAGCTTTGGTTTTTAGTAGTACATGTTCAGGTACACACAGTGACCACATACCTTATGTGGTGTCCTTGCATGTACATTATGCATGTTTTTTTAACTCCTTAATCTCTTAATCCCCTTCTCATATGAGAAAGCTTAGTCTCCCTATCCCCTATTATCGGGGCTGGGGAGATAGCTCAGTGGAATAAGCATTTGCCTGGCAAGCACAAGGACTTGAGTTCAATCCCCAGTTCCCCTAAAAATACTGATTCTTCAAACTATCCCCTATTATCTGTTGTTTATCTGGCTCTCCATTGGGGGTCTTCCTGCAAGAGGAACCATACTACACTTAGGCTTATGCTTCCGCTTTATTTCATCTAACATCAAATCCCAAGTAAAGAAGTGTTTGTTAAAAAAAAATAGTTTAGCAGTGCATAGTTTGGTAATAAGACTTTTTCAGTTGCGTTGATAAAATTAGAATCACTCTGTTTCACTAAAATTAATTGTTCTTAAACTATCTGATATAAATTTTAAAACACCTGTTTTTCCAGCAGCCATGAGCCATCAGCCGTCACTGATAAATAACCTGGACGCCATGGTCTGTGTCACGCGCGAGGAGGTGCCCACTGGCCCGCGAGGCTGACCCACCTGTCTACCGACTGACTGCGTCATAGCTGCAGTGTGGGCGGGTGGTGAGAGCGCTTCGCTCGCGGCTCCGGCCTTCTTTAGAGTTGGCCGTTGTTTACTTTATCGCCATAACGTGGCCTGCAGCAAAATAACGGGATGGTGTTTTGACCTGGTAATCTTGGAACCTCGCTGGTTTTATCTCCATGCCTTCCATCGGAGGCGTTCTGAGCATCGGTAACCTCATTCTCAGCTCAGACGCCACTCCACTGCCTCTTCCAAGGATTTGGAAAGGTAAATGCCACTTCCGGCATGCGCAGGCCCGTGCTGTGCCCCCGTCCAGCCGCGCTCACAGCCTTGCCTGTGAGTGGTGGGCGTGGCCCAGTGGCCACGGCCCAGTGGCCGCGGAGGCGGAGCTTTCTCCAGCGCTGCGGATCTATTAGCATAGATACAATTAATTATGCTCGTCTTTTGGGCTCAGATGCCCAGCTTCCTTGTATTTATTTATTCAAATTGAAGTTCAATTTCACTTGTAGATTTGATAAAATGCATTCGCTCTGTTGATTTAGTCTTCTCAAATGTCCAGACATTTTTATAGTTTTACACATCTCTCATGCATGAAAAATCGAGAACGTGGATGGCTCTGCTAGAAATGAGCCTTGCGCTACAGCCGAGGTTTCTTTGTGGGATCCGAACCACAAGGCTGCTGTAAGCAGGGAAGAAGAGGAGGAGGAGGGGCTCTGCGCTCTTTGAGGTACAGTTGTTAGGAGAGAAAATACAAGCAGCCTCTTCACAGTGCCGGCGTGAAAGACCCACGCGCTAGCTACCCAGGTGCGGTGACGACCCTGCTCTGTTTCGGGTTTGTACTTTGAAGTGTCAATCCTGCTGGGCCACTTCGAGATAGAAATGGACTGGGCTTTTGCACAAAGTTACAGATCACTTTGTGATATAACTGATGAATTGTTTACTAAAAAAAAAATAGTGAGTGGGCGGGTGTTCTGATATTTGTTAGTTAAGGGAAACTTTACTTAGGATTTGAGGACAAGAGTAATAAATGCAGCTAGAAGAGCCTTACATGTGCACCTCTGAGTTAGCAAAAATTATTTCTTTACCAAAAAAACATAAATTAAAGGCTCTCCTCAGCCTGACATATAATTATCACCTTCATTGTATCAATGAAGAAATGGAGGCTATCTGTCCCTGCTTAAGTGACCTGTCTAGTGTCCCCCAAGAAGGAGGCCCATGTAATATTCAAGCACAGACACGGAGCCATATCACATGTACGAAAATGCAGAGCGACACACAATTTTGCCATTTGGCTGTTGTAAAAATTAGGAGAATATGCCTAGCTCGAGCCTTGGAAAAATAAGTAATAGTTTGATAATTTAGAGCTGGAGGTGTAATTTCAAATTATTAAAAAAAATTATGAGAAATTGTTTCATGTGAGGAAAAGGAAAATGTGAGCTGATCCTAGACCATCTTCCCAAAGAGCATCATCGGAGAGTGTAGAGACTGTCAGGCGCCCGCCGCGGCGGCCCTCTGTTTCCTAGGTGTGCTCATTTCCGGCGTGTAGAATGCACCCGCGACCACACAGCCTCCATCGTGAGGGACCACGCGGGCATCATGCTGGTGCTTTGGGCCACAGAAGAAACTGGAATTCAGATCTCACATCCATGCTGAAGGAGGAAGTCATCACGACTCACCAGAAGAGACCCGGCCGGCATAGTCCAAGTCCTCTGCCTTCTCACCAAGAGGCTGGTGAGGCAGCTCCTCTGAGCGCCTGGGGCTTGGCTTCCCCTGCCTGCATTCTTCAGAGTTTGTTCAGGAAAACCAGGCGCGACTGTGCACGCTTACACAGCTGTAACATACTGAAGGACAATTGAGATCCATGGTGAAAGTTGACAGTTTGAAAGCGCATGGCACTAAGAGGCACGCTCCCAACACCCCCCCCACCCCACACCCTCCCCCCCTAGACTCACACCCACACCCAACAGCTTTGCCACTTCCCAGGCAGTGCTAGAGACCCTCTTTCCTGAGAGTCTGTACAGGGTGAGACAGAAAATGCAGCGAGCGCCATCCGGCAGAAAGGAGAGGAGCGTGGCGCCGTGTCCTTTCCCTGCCCACTGCACCTGGCACGTGTGACTGCTGGCTTGTCCCCAAGGCAAAGTGGCTGCGACAAGGAAGCATTTGTAACCAGTTCAGGACATCAGCTCAGTGGTGACAGTACCACCAAAGACACGAAGGAGGCCCAGGACTGTGTTATGAACTCACGAGAAGGCAGGGATGCGTGGGGTTCAAGGCGAGTGAGCATTTAGTGCAGGAGAGGCGGCAGTGTGTCTGTTACTGTAATAAATTATTTTTAAAAGTTATATATTCACCCTGTTTTGGTCACATCTCTTACAACCATAACATACCTCTATTTCTTCAATGACTGTTGGAAAAATAACTTTTGCTAGCCTAATAGTCTCATTTCTCTCTCTAATTAGTTGATTTTATAAAATAAATATTTTGATGAGCTACTTGCTTAGGAACACAAGTATCTTTGTGTGATGTTAGGGACCATTCCAAATGGAACAGAAATGCTTGTTGATTAGATGGAGATAAGTGCCACCAAAAGTTAAAGACATCCAGCTTAGCAGGACGCAGCTGAAAGGAAAAAGCTCACACCAGAGGCTAACTAAAGTCTAAAGTCAAACGAAGTCTAACTCCTACTATTACAGTGAGAGAAAAGAAAAGCAGAGAAATGTATTTAAAAGCTATTTGTGGTGGGGGGGGGGGTCTTCCGAGGGTGGCTAGGGCTTCGTTCCTGAGCTGAGCTGACAGTGGAGATGTGAGAAACACCACAGAAGACACAGAGTGGCAGCCCGAGTTCTCTGGGGAATCACTGTGACCAAAGACCACGAACAACTTGTGTATGTGTTGGAGATCCCTGGTGGCCCACAAGACCACACCAAAGGTGGCAGCTGGGGCACTTTTGCTCATAGTGCCTAAAATTCAAGTTCTGTAAAATGTCAACAAAAGCAGTGCATACACATATGCACATGTGCACACACATATACATACATGCATATGCATGCACAGGTACATGCACACACATTGGACTGGAAAACGGAGGAGGGGCATCAGTAAAGTGCACAACTGTAAGCAGTTTCTAGTACACAGCAAGTGAACAGAACTGGACCAGTTGAAGAAGAAGAGGAAGAAGAAAAATAAACTGATATGAAGAATAAGAGAATTTCAATGAAATTCCAAACAAAGAATATATGAAAGGCTATGGTAGCAGGGGCCCCAGTCATCACAATATGTAATTAATGATTTCAAGCAATTTTATAAACAAGATAAATTATACTTGATTCACCAAATCGATAGGAACATGTAGATAGCTATGAAAACTAAACATGTTAGAAGAATACTAAAGAAAAAACATGTGGACCTTTGAGGTAACCAGCAGAAAAAGAAATTAGAAAGAAAAATCTCTTCCCAAGAGCATGGAACCCTAGTACAGAGGAATAGTGGTTTGACCACTGCGTTGTAGGCCATTGGCTTAGGAAAGGACCGTGAAAGTGTGATGCAAGGTCTACCCAGAAGTCAGCTCTGCATATAAAGTAGCTGGTAAAATATATATGGAAGTAGAAAACTATTTCATAGCTGTCACCCAGTCAACTGGCTTGCTATTTGGGAAAGAACTCACATTGTTAATAGTGCAGCCTTCTTTAGAGGGGAGCTGGATAGGGGACCTTTCAAAAGTCCATGCTTTGGTTAGTTTTGTAAGATTATAGGAAGGCATTATTTGTGTAAAAAAGCAGAAGAAAGAAAATGCAATGAGAGAACAACACCTTTGACTTGTCACATGGCTAAATGCTTGGTATTTCCTACAGGAAATGTTAATGTGCCTTTGAAATTGGAATAAAAGCTTGGTGCTTTATACGTCACAGAGTTCAGGCCGATATAGCATGACGTTGCGAAAGGTCTTGGAGGCGTTCCTATGCTGCCGCTCGGGGTAAAGCTGTAACCTTCTTTTCCTCTAACTGGCAAGGTGTATTCAGAGGTCGAAAGCCTTTGTGTGAAAATCTGAATCAGGCCCAGTGCCGGCTCACCCTCGTCAGCCTAAAAGCTGTCTCACCTCTCTCTCGCTTCGTAGCTGTGCTACACCAGAGGCTTAGGTGGTCGGAGGGACAGAAACTCGCCGGAGCGTTGTGATGTGCTTAGGCTTTGCCTGGCTCTGACACCGGCGGTGGTTCTGATTTGAGTAAACTGCTTGTGTGTGTGTGTGTGTGTGTGTGTGTATGTGTATTTGTTTTACCATTCTTAGGACTGAACCGAGGGACTCGTGTGTTTGACTCTATGGGTGATCAGCATCCCTGGCCCTTTTCACAATTTAACTGGAAATAAGGTGTGGCTGATATGCCCAGGGTGACCTGGAACTGGTCATCCTCCTGCCTCGACTTACGGGTAGCTGGCATCTCCAGCGGGCACCACTGCGCCTATGTAAATGACTTTTAATTGAGGTTCTCTCTCCTGCTTGTGGAGTGATCTGCCTGCCGGGATTTCATCGCATGTATGCACTCCGCCCAAGCCCTGCACAAGCTGACTGTGAAGTGAAGGTGGCTGCGGGAACTGGTGGGAGCAGGGGTCGGCCAGTACACTGGGGCCTGTCAGGGACACTGGTGGAAGAGGACCATCAGCGTTGGCAGAGAGGCTTGTGTCCCTTATGCCCACATGGCATGGGACTTCACCTCTTCCCTCCCTCCAGAGAAGCGAGCTTTCTGTGTCGTGGCCTCTTGGGAAACACGGGTGGCACATCTACAGCCCAAGGTGGCTGGCCACTCCCGTGCCATGTGCTCGTTGCCAGCTGGCCTGACGTCCTGCTGCC
>PVKN010024020.1:0-14579 GCA_004027915.1 Capromys pilorides
TAGTGATTTCTGAGTTTTGACCTTATAGCCTGCTATCCTACTGGATTTGATTATTAGATCTGTAAGTTTCTTGGAGTTTTTGGGATCTTTTATGTGGAGTATCATGTCATCAACAAATAATGATAATTTCACTTTTCCTTTCCAATCATTATTTCTTTTATTTCTCTCTCTGTTGTCTAATTGCTCTGCTAATGTTTCTTGAAGTATTTTGAATATTTTGAATAGAAGTGGTGACAGTAGGCACCCTTGTCTTGTTGATTTCAAAGTGATGGCTTTTAAGTTTTGTCCATGTTGGCTGTTTGTTTGTTATAGATTCCTTTTGTCAGGTTGTGGTAAAGACCATTTATTCTGATTTTCTGTAGGGTTTTTAATGCATGAGTGGCAGACTTTGTCAAAAGCTTTTTTTTCCATTATTGAGATGATCATGTGATTTTGGTCTCTGGTTGTGTTTATCTGGTATGCTACATAGATTTGCATGTGTTGAACCATCCTTGCATTCTTGGAATGGATACCACTTGGTTATGTTGTATAATCTTCTTAATGACTTGCTGTATTCTGTTTGCTATTATTTTTTTAAAAATTTTTACAAATCTTTTATTTATTTGGTAAAGGATCTCATTATATAGCTCAGATTTCTAACGATACTTCTGTCTCAGCCTCCCTAGTGCTGTGGTTACACATGCACATATGCCATCATGCCTTGTTTCAGTGGCCAGCACGTGTGCTGGAGTTCAGGGGAAGACATGATATAGAGTACCAGGGTCCTTGTGCTTGCCAGGTAGAATCTCAGACTGCTGAGCTATCTCTCCAGCACCTTCTTTCCTTTTTTTTTTTTTTGGTAAGTTTGGCTAGGGGTTTATCAATTTTATTTATTCTTTCAAAGAACCAACTCTTCAATTCTTTAATTATTTATATTGTTTTGTTTGTTTCTATTGCACTTATTTCTGCTCTGATCTTTATAATTTCATGCATTCTTTTGGCTTTGGGCTGGACTTGTTCTTTTTTAGGAGCTTGAGGAGTAGCATAAGATTGTTTAATTAGGATCATTCTGTAGCTAAAAAACGATCTGATTATGTTGAGGGCAGGCTGCATCTCCACAAGGCTGCCTCGATAGTGTATGTGGGAGTGCAGGGTAGGGCTCACCAAGGCTCCCACTAGCAATAGGGCCTGCATCAGCAGCTCAGCAGAGATACAGTAATGGTAAGGCGTGAAAGGTGGACACAGCTCAGCTGCACTCTGGGGATGGTGTGTGGACAGGGTGAGCAGGGCTCAGCAGCTTCCTGTAGCTGGCCTGGGACTGGCTGCTCTATGCAGTGGCGGGAGAAGCATCACACTTCAGCTGAGCTCTGGTGAGCCTAGTGGGGGAGGCTCACGGCATGTGATTCTACCAAGTATAATGAGGAGCAGCAGAAAAAAAAGAAACTTTTTGTTATTATTTGTTTCTAAGCAGAAAAGAAGCCAACATTTAAAAATCACTGAATATTTTCTATTGCTGTTTTTCAGCATTTCTCAGCCTGATGGGAGCTCTCTTCCCTTAGCTTGGTCCCTTGTGTCATTCAGGAGCCACTGAGGCTTCTGCTAGAAAAGCCACCTCTTCAGAGAATGCTTCCTCAACCACCTGACTGACAAAGTTCCTGTTTCTCACAGAGCTGACATTTCAGAGGGGGTAGGGGGACAAATAAAACAGGTAGATCCTTAGGCTTAATATAACAACAAATAGAATAAGAGGGAGGGGGCTGGGGAACCCCTGAAGGTCAGTGATCTCCCTGATAAAGGGAGGATTGAGTCTGGGAGCTTCTCTGTGCATTCAGAGAACAGAAAGAGAACCAGAGGACAGACTGCAGCCGCTGAGAAGCAGGGCTTGAGGGAGCTGGTCCTCACTCAGACCATGGGGGCCGGCATCTGATTTACAGATTTTGGTGAGGAAGATGAACTGCTCCACGCTGAGAATGACAGTAGCACAAGTTTCTCTTCATCTTTCTGGGTGCTTCATGGAATATAAACTGCAGAGATAAACAGAAGAAGTGGAGAGGCCAGTTAGGCCTCCTTTGGGTACATGGAGAAAGAGTTCATGTACATTTGCCTCTTGTTATCTGGGGGACAAGTTCCCGGGACTCGAGCAGATACCAGAGTCTCTTATGCAAGATGATAGTGCTTACATACAACCCATGTAATCCTGCAATATATTTTAAATCAGCTCTAGGTTAGTTATACTAATGAAAGTCTTATGCAAATAGTCTTTATGCTATTTTATTTAGGAATAATGATAAAATTTTTCAGCACAGATGGAATGGATCTCTGGATGTTTTCTCTGGGGTTGATTGAATCCATGTGGAAACCATGGATACAGAGACCGCTGCACTTTGAATTCCTTTTTGGTTTCAGGCTGTGTTCCCCCAGTTGTCATCCTGGGGTTTATCTGGTTTAAATGGGCACCAAGTATTCACAACATACTCACCTTGGCACAAAGCAGAACGCGGAACCTTGGCTGCGCATGCGTGGTTCTCAATGAGGCTCGAGGGCGGCACTAAGGCTCAGCATCCATCCTGAGCTGAGCAAGCGGAGTGCTTCTTCCAGCCAGGGACGGTGGATTTGCATAAAGGTGCCTCTGGGGTAGAAAAGATGGTGGTTTGCTTTTCCTCCTTGCTTCCTTATTTTTAAAATGTTTGGGGAATATATGCATGGCCTGAACATTAGAGAAGGATTTACAACGAGGAGGAAAACCTAGGCTCACCCTTCACATCATCCCAGGCCCCGAGCTCCTAGGAGGCTCTTCTGCCCACGAGGACTCATTCCCAGCTCTGCTCCTTGGCAGGGAGAGATTCCAAAGCCATGCTGTGTCCAGGTTCTCTTCGAGGACACCCCTGTGACCTCAGCAGGGAGCTGTTGTCCCTGGCTCTGTTTGGGACCTCAGTGCGGACAAGGAAGGCATCCTTGCAGTGTGAATACTGCTTTCAGCCTCCCAGGGTCTGGCAGCTGACCCGGTAGCCTTCTGTTACCATGACAACAAGAAGAACACACCTCTTGTCATAGCCAGTAAGGGCAGGAGGCAAAGGTCTCTGTGAAGACCAAGCGATAAAGCTCCAAGTGCTGCCTGCGGTTCTGAAGCACCCACGGTTTGAAGCAGCAAACAATGCAGGTGGGCCTTGGAGAGCCACTCTGCAGAAAATGCCTGTGGCACCCTAGGGCCTTCCTCTCCCTCTCCCACTTCGCTTGTTACCAGCTGGGGTGCGATGGCTTGAAGTTCACCTAGGCAAGCTTTGAACTGGAGCTGACCGAGCCTATCAGTTTCCCCCGGGCTAACAGAGCAGGAAATCAGAAAATCAGTATGGCTGAGATCAACAATTAAGTATGTGTCATGGTTACTGTGTTCCGCTAACAGCCTGATGCTTAAGTTAAAATTCAACTTATGAAAACGCCTTCCTCTAACTTGAATCTTGACATTTTAAGATACAGAAAACTGCCTTTTGTGGCTCATGTTGCCCAGCTCTGGGAGCCATCTGTGCTTCTCAGAAATCGAGGGCGAAAGTCCTTGGGAGACACGACCCTCCCCAGCTTTACAGAGCAGTAATGGCCTTTCTGCCTTGTTTGCGCCAGCGCCTTGTCACCGTGATCAGCAAGCTGAGATAAATGACTTCTAGGGTTTGTTTTGGCTCAAGGCTTCAGCCCATGCTAAGGCTGCTCTGAGACAGAATCACTACAGAACGGGGCAGCAGAGCAAAGCTGCTTACCTCATGGCAGCCCGGAAGCAGGAGGAAAGGGAGGTAGAGGAGAGGGCTGGGGACTAGACCTCATCCCACGATTACACCGCCTGTATCCTTCACTCCCAGTCATGCCAGCAAATTATGATCTTAACAGCAGAGTCATCCTGGCTGACTTCTCAGCTTCTGAAAGCCCCACCTCTGAGCACAGGAGACGTCTGGGAATATCTTGTACCTCAGCATCTAATCTTAGCTTTCTTGCGCCACGTGGAGAGAAAAGGAATTTTCTTGTGCTGCATGTAAGATACATGATCAGTGGACCTAAGCAACACAGCATTTTTATGTATTTTATAATGCTTTTTAAGTAAGACCCACTTGAAAAATAATAAGCGTTGGATGGGAGTCAAAAAATGCACGCTGTGATCCTAGCCTGGCCTTTTCTGCGATCGCCCTTCTGCTCAGGGAGGACTCTGTAAGGCAGCTGAGGCAAGGCCGGGAGGACGGGCACTCTCGATCCCTACTTTTCAAAGCTAAGTATTCTCCAGCAAGGTCTTGTTTTCAGTCAAGCACAGGTAATATTTCTAGTGTTAATGATATATATGTAATTATAATATTATGAGCAAAACTATTTGATTTTTTATACTTATATTGTACCTGCTAAAAAAACTCCTGTTTTTATTTATTATTTTGTTTTACCCAATGATAGGAACCCAAGTTTAACAATTAAATTCTCATATGTGCCTAATAACAACAAATATCTCCTGTCTTTCTGGCACACACACCCCAACTAGGAAAGATACCATTTCTGTAATCATGGCATTGTACACGTGGAGCTGCATTCGTGCCTGGATCTTGGGCTCTGTTCAGCTGTGTGTGGGGAGCCCAGGAGGTAAAGCTTGCACTGAACCTCACCTTCCTCTACACAGCCTTCAGTGTCATTTACATCATAACAAAAATCACACAATGACCTAAAAGCTTATAGTCTTCTCGGTTGCATCCTTAGCTGTGCGGAGTCACAGGCTGGGCATGCCTGTGTTAGATTTGAACCGTACCATGCCATGAAGAAAACTGACCAATAGTAAGGCCCGCACCCCGGCCTCCAGCCCTGAGCTCCGCAGACAATGGCTGCCTCCACGTCTGCTTTCCTCAGAGACGGAAATGTGGAGCCAGATACAGGCACAGCCACAGACTGGGTGCAGCGTGCGGCAGCTCCTGCAGGGGAACTCACAGCTGGCCTCTCGGAGGATGCTGTGCAGGAGCACAGGAGTGCAAAGGGCCCCAGCCCGCTGCAGCTGAGGAGCACAGAGACCCTTGGGGATCTGGGGCTCCTCTGAGCAGCATCCTTGGGTCTGGCGTGGTGCAGCCCATCTGGAGCAAGCTCTGTGTCCCTCTGGAACCTTAGGCAATGAGGGGTTGGAGCAGAGCTGTAGCTCTGTACAACGCCAGGCTCCTGTTCTCATTGTCATCTGTGTTTGTGACTCTCAACTGCACTTGTTTTTGCTCCCAAGAGGAATCTCACAATGTCTAAAATAAGCTGGCTGTCGCATGATGGGGCAGGCTGACATCTAGTGAGGGGAGGCCAGGATGCTGCTGAATCTCCTGCTGGGCCCAGGGAAGTGAAGAAACATCCTTCCCAAGCGTCTGTAGGGAGCTGGCGAGAAACCTGCTCTGACGAGTCGTCTGAGCCTTATCTCATGTTCTGCCTAGCTCCAGGTCTTGTAGATGGCCTGGGAGGACTCGAGATGGAGCCTATTCAGTACCTATCGGCATCTGCTTTCCTATCTGTAGTAGCCTCTGTTCCACTAGAAAATTTAAGTGGTCACTGGGTGCTAAAAGGCTTTGGGGTTCTGCTTCTGGAGGCTGCCACATGCTGGCTGTGCTGGGTTGGGCCTAGTGCTCCCCTGCTATGACCTTCATTCTTTCATGTGTGGTGGTGAAGATTGTGCATGAAAATGAACTTGAGATGCAGAGCGCTGTGTCCGGCCCATAGCAACACAGTATAAGCGACAGCTCTACACCCCTGGGGGTTGCTGGCGGTGAGTATCCCAGCTAAGCACAACTGTGATTGCTGCATTTATTATTTTTATTGCAAGCAGTTAGGAAAATATATGGCAGCTTCTGTATCACATACAGATCTCCTGGTCACAATTTCCTCTCCTGAAAGCTTGTACTGTACGTGTGACTTCTGACTGTTGGCATAAGAAATGAAGGCAGCTACAATGTTCGCAGCTACAAAGAAGCCAGCAGGCAAGGAAATGCCTAACTCCTGCAAAATTGAGTAACCGCTTGGGTCTTTGTGGTGACTTCATTTTGGAAATATTCTAACAAGGAGAAGCGTGACTTGGGAAGGCGCTCGTCTCGAGCTGGGGGGCTCACCCCTCACCCGCCTCCCTGGACTCGCTTCTGAGCTCCAGAGTCGCATACTCGCTCCTGTGTGTTCACACTGGCAGGGCGTCCAGCAGGCTTGGCAAAGCTCTGGCGCGGGCTGCAGGGAGGACTATGACGGAAGGCCCCTGTGGCTTTCATTCTGAACTGGACTTAATCAAAACAATCTTGCTAACAAAAGAGTTGGGTAGGGAGTCTGCTTCTTCCAATCTTTTCTATTGTGTAGCCAATTTAGTGTTGGACTGCTCTAAAGCCTTTCAAATATAAGACAGCAGGAGAAAACCATTTAATATAGAAATGCCAGCACTGACTAAACTAAAGTAAAATAAACCAAGCATGAGGAGTTCCAGTTTCTTAAGGGTATAGGTTTTAAAAATATTAGGGCAACGGAGTTCCCCATTCATCACATGAACATAATCTCCAGATTAGGTTTCTACAACACACATGCTAGCAGCTCATCTCACAGAGATGTTGCAGTGCCTGTTGGTTGAATAAGATGAGAATTTAAGAAGCAATGCTAGTGTCTTGTGCCTACACAGAAGAAATTGAACGCGTAATGTGGTACAAACTGACCTGAAATATTTCCGTGACCCAGCTGGTGGACTTGAAATCTCTCCGTAGAATTTTCCTTTGAGTTAAAGCATTGTAAATGCTGGTTAACAGATACATTATATTGTCTGGAAATGTAAATCCAGGAATTATCAAGCTTTATTGCATAGTAGGATTACTTGGGAGAGTCTTTTAAAAATTTTATGCCAGGAAACATCCAGTAGGAAACATAATTTAATTGGCGTGGCAATGAAAAAGCCCATACTTTCATAAATGCTTGCAACAGCAATTAAGCTCTGGTCCTTTTGTGTTTTTCTGCTTTAAAACATCTGTGGATTGCCACACACCTTCATCAGTCACAGTGACTCACTTTGACACTGATTCATGAGACAGAATCTGAGGTTGGATAAAGGAGCAGAGAAACTGGTGGGCAGAGAACACATGGCTTTGGCGGCACGAACAAACTCCAGCAGAGTGGTGTTAGGTATGCAATGACCTGTGTCACTGGGTGTGAACTCACAGGTTTGCTCACCCACATACCCTTCACTTTGGTTATGTCTGCATCGAGGTCCTGGTGCCTATGGAAACCCTTGCCCTATAACTCATCCCACTGCCAGCTGTCTCCTAGCAAAATCCCAAATCAGAAAGGAGAGGTGGCAGGTGAGAGCATTTGGGGGCCAAGGGTGCAGAGAGTGTGGCCAGCTGGCTAGCTGGGAATAGCTGGCTTTAATGAGCAAATGGCTCTGACACTGGAGGGCTATGAGGTTTGTCACTCAAAAACAGACGTCATTGCTTCCTGGGTTGCCTTGTTTCTGCTGTGTTCTCGAGTACTGAGATGTTTGGTAAACAATGCCATTTGCAACAATTTTAGAGATGAACTATGCGATCTTTTACCTGAATAAAAAGTTCTTCTAGTGATAACTAGATGGATCTCAGTAAATTCCTACAGGTTGGATAACAACCAGGCTATCCATTGTAGCACTTGAAACCCAAATGAGGAGTCAGGATGACCTTGTATATCATTAAAATGGTGACCTTCAGCTTGTGTGCTGGTGGCTGCGACCTCCCTCCTGCAGAGCCACTCATCTCAGCGCCCCAGGAGTGCACTGCTTCCTAGGGAAAAGACTGGTCTTTTAGTTTTTCATCTGCTCCTCCAACTCTGGCTTGGAACCAATCAGCATTTCCCTCTTGTCCCTTTCCCTCTGGCAGCCCTGGTCTATCCTCATATGGCAAAAGTTGACAACACAGGTTGCTGTATAATTAAAAGTTCACCCTTAGTAGCCAGCGGACAATTGTCTCCTGACATGGGAACCTTGCTCTGAGAGGAGAACTGAAGTAGTTCTGTTCTTGTGGATACTGAACATGTTCAGGACTTTAAGAATTCTAAAACTCAGTTTATGCCATAGGCTTTCAGACACGCTTCTGAGCTGCAGGGATTTATTAAAACACTTGCCAGAAATTTTTTCCCAGGGTTTTTCTACAAATGCTTACCTTCTCGTGGATAAGGTTTTCTTTAACAACAGTGAAGCGGTACAGTGCTGAGCTGTGATGCCTGAGATTTTCGAGGTCAAGAGGATATTTCACCTCCCCATCCCTGTCACCTGCAAAGAAAGGCAAAGTCAATCTTATTTCTCAGCAGGCCACTGGTAGGTGAAAAATGTCCCTGTGGTAAGGATGGAGTGTTAAAGGTTAGCTTTAATTCCCAATGAAGAATAATTATTTTATGTTTATGCAAATGACTACCAGCAGATTTTTGTATCATGCACAGGATGGTTCTTCCTAGCCCTTCAGAAGCTATATATATTAACTTTTACCACTTCTTCCCGGGGAGGGCCCGAGGGGTCTTCTTGCCATCAGATGCTGCTGCCTGCTCATTGTTGCAGGAAGAGATTCTCTTAGTTCTTCCTTGCCATCAGTCATCCCATCTGCTCCGTTCTCATTTCTGGAAATATTATTCTGTGTTATTTTATATAACTTTGAAACATTTAAATGTATTTGGTGCAGGGTCTCACTACACAGATCAGACTCATAACGATCCTCCTGTTTTCAGCTTCACCAGCGCTGGGATTATAGGCATCAACCACCATGACTGGATTCCATGGCCAGCTCAGATCACCCCTGTGTGGATCTGGCACTGCGTGTGGTGCTAGGGATTGAACCCTGGCCCCTGCGCTTGCCTAAGCAGGTGCTTAGTCCACTGAGCTATCTCACTGGCCCTATAGATCTTTCCTATTCCTTACCTCTTTTACACTAAGCACAACGCACTTACAAGTTGCAGTGACCAGTAGGAGTCAAATGCAAGCAGGATCCAGTGTTCTCTTCCACACAACTGGAAGCTTGAATGGCTGGGATTTGGGTTTCCTCTCCTTTCCAGTCGGATGATCTGTGGCTGAAAGCTTGTCCAGGAGCTATCGCATGGGCCTGTACCTTTTGTGAACGGCCAGCACCCAGGCCCAGGCTGTGTGGCCCCCGCTGGCAAGGGCTTGCACTGGTGCTAGACAAGGGAGCGGGTCCTTCTCCAGAGCACAGCTTGGACACCTCTGGCTGCGCTATGGCCCCAAGCACCTCCCCAGGGATGCTGTGATGAGGGGAAAGCAAACATCCAACAGCCTGGTGTCCTTCTCCCTGCCCCCAGGACTCTTCATCTTCATGTTTAAGCTTTAGGCAGCATGTGGCCAATCTCTGTACTTGACAGGCCATCTCCCGTGACTGTGTGCCATTGTGCGTCTATCCACTGCCTCCTATTCCATGGTTGGTGTCTTCTGCTTACTAATCTCTCCCAGTAATGAACACACAATGTTTGGGATCGCAAATATCATACAAAGAGCATCCATGCATATCCCTTATGACACTTTGAGAAATGTATGCTGACAGGGTTGCAAGGCCGTAGAAGAACTGCATATTGCCTGTGTAGTTCCTTCCAGCTTGCTCTACCATGGACGCTTGCCTCTCTGCCCAAAGCGCTAACAGGCCTAGCTAGACACAGGTCTCTAGCCGAGCCAGTTGTATTTCATCTGGAAATTGAGAGTTAGGAGGCAGAGCCTTCTCATCTGACTTGGGTGCTTAAGAGGTATGAGAGTGGACTTGTGCTCAGAGTGGCAGAGAAAGCTGCCACTGAGGTCAGATTCGGTGGGGTACAGGGAGGACAGATCACCGCTTGGAGAGGTGCAGGGACCATGGCTGGCATCTCCATTCGTCTAGGTTTGCAGGGCGAGGCCTCATGCTGGCTGTCCTGTCTACTGCCTTTGAGTTCCACATTCGCTCAAGGCCTCACCCCAAAGCGAGGTCCAACAAATCTGTGTCACTGTGGTCAGATGAGCTTCCAGCATAAAAGGGCTGAATCACCCCCAAACCCAAATTTGATCTGCATGCTTTTGGGACTTTGGGGAAAGCTGTGTCACAGAGATCGATCAGACAGAAATGTTGGTTCTGAGGGAAAACCCTTGAGATGCAAGTTCTTCTGTCAGATGCAGGTGATAGCCATCTTGAACTTCATTTAAGAGACTGAAAGAAGATAATACACTAGCAAAGTTTAGCAGGATGAAGAGCTTGTCACAGTAGACAGCATCAGGTAAAGGGGAGACAGCCCTTTTAAAATGTGCCTTTCTAGCATTCTGATTAGCGTTATGCAGGCAGAGCACATATATAATAAATTGAACTTTATTTAAATATTCTTCATCATAGTATGTACTAGATGTAATTGAAAAAATACTATTGAAAAATACTATTTTACTAAACCCATTTATCATTATAAAAGACACAGTGCCATTAATCCCCCTCAGAACACTCCCCACCAATCTGAGCACACCAATCCCATCTTTCTTTCGGCCTTATGAAGCAGTTCTGGAAGTACTCTTTTGTCTTTCTTTAATTACGCTG
The DNA here is from genome assembly GCA_004027915.1 of Capromys pilorides. Taxonomy (NCBI): domain Eukaryota; kingdom Metazoa; phylum Chordata; class Mammalia; order Rodentia; family Capromyidae; genus Capromys; species Capromys pilorides. The sequence continues at coordinate 10,515 of PVKN010024020.1, forward strand.
TTGTGAAGGATTCAATGTCTTTTTTAAAAAAAATATTGATTTATTTATTTTGCACAGGGTCATGCTATGCAGCCCCAATTTGTAGTGACCCTCCTGTCCCAGCCTCCCCAGCACTGGGATTATAGAGGTGGGGTGCCACACTGTTATGGTTTGCATCTAGTTGTCCCCCCAAAGCCTCATGCAGTCATGGGGTAGGGACTTTTAGAGTCTGAGATTAACTCATAATCCACTGGGATTATGGATGATCCACTGGGATTATGGGTGATCCACTGGGATTATAGGTATTAGTACTGCTGGGATTATGGGTGTGAGTGCTACACCACGCTGGAGCAGAGAGCCTGAATGCAATATAAGAGGGACAGAGAGACAGACTGTCTCTCTGTTGCTGTTGTTGGCTATGACTGTTGCTGTTCTGCCGCCATGAGGTGCTGCCCTCTGCCATGTGCCGCTCTGCCTTGGAGCCAGGCGAGTATAGACTAAAGCCTCCAGTAGCTGTGAGTTAAGTAAACCTTTCCTTTCTTCATTTGGGGTGTCAGATATTTGTTCCAGCAATGAGAGAAGCGTAATTGAGACACACACCCAATTTCAAGGCTGGCACAGAGCCCCAGGGGTTCTGGGGCCAGCACAACGTGCAATAATGGGGCTTGAACCCACGTCCCTGTTCTTGCCACGCAGGCTTTTAGACCACCGAGCTATCTCCCCAGCCTCTGCCTCAATGTCTTGAATTGATTCAAAATGTTTAACCTTTCTGGCCCATTTATACTTTGGGGAAAAGCCGGAAGTTGCGCGGTGCTAGATCTGGTCCGTCCGGCGGCTGCGGCCTCGCCGTAGCGCTTTATGAGCCTGTCCTCTGTTGCTTGACACTCACTGTACTTTTTAAATCACACTGTGTAGAGACACACACTGGAGATGTCCAGAGCTGCTCCAGAAAGGGGCCAGAACCACGGGAAAAGCGTCTCCCATGGCGGGCACTGCCCATGGGGTATCAGCCATGTGTCTTTTAGGGTACAAATACGTGAACGTTCCCTGTATTCTACAAGCACACTTGTAAATTGCTCTTCTGCCTAAGTCACGAGCTGCACACACTCTAAAATTGCTCGCCTTCCTTTACGGCCAGGAAGTGCAGGGGGGGTGGGGGGGTGACAGAAGGCAGCCTCACTGGCAGGGTGTAGAGGGCGGTGGGCGCGGGCCAGGCGTCCCTTCCCCTCTGGGGCTGCACGGTGGTGAGGGTCCATGCAGCGGTCCTCCAGCTCCCCCCATGGGACATCGCTCGTCGCGTCTCTTCTGTTTCCACGACCCCCTCTGCCTGCCATTCTGTCCTGAGAGTTATTTTCATTTCCTGTGAATTCGATGCCCAATAATTGTAACTTTTCTTTTTTCTCATTGTGTTTTTTCTAGGTTGATAGTCTATCTGTTGTGGGTCTCTGATCAAATGTAGTAAAAATGTAGATTTATAGCTAGGGAAAATCTGAATCAGGTGGTTTTGGTTAAGGAAAAACAGACTCTTAATGGCAAAAAACCTAGCAAAGTCACATGCGAAGCTGGAACATGCAGAGCAGAAACAGGCAAGCCTGGGAAAACGCTCGGGCACTTTCATTTGAACATTTTTCGGTGGTCAAAGCAAGATCAGCAAAAAAGCAGCCCAGGCGGCTGGGAAGCAGACGCCAAGATCCTGTGAATTTACCAAGCAAACCAACCCAAAACAACAGAAAAACTTGTTTATTTCAGTCTGTGAGCTCTTGCTTTTCCCATGAAGATAAAAAGCAGAATTTAAAGCCACAATTTTCTGCTCCCACGAAACTTATGAACTTGCTATTGTTACAGAGTTAAGCTTTTCTCTTGTTTGGACAGATGAACTGCCGGTTATAGCACACGTGCAAGTTTTTAATCTCTTTGAGATATTTGAACGTCATAAAATGAGTGAGAATAAGTGCGTGGAGACCCACCCTGCGTCCCACTTACGGCAGCCGTCCTTTGTGAATCTGTACGTGTGCTCTTTTCCCTAGAGACAGAGGTGGACAGCCAGCCACAGTCTCTGGGGAGAGAGCACACTGGCGCCTGTCCACTGTCAAGCCTTCTGCTGAGAACCCCCTTTCTAGGCAGGGTGTAGAAGAGAAAACTTCTGGAACAGTCTTGGTGTCTAAACTAAAAGCTGTAAAACAGGGAGCAGATGTTTTACTAGTTTCAAGAAAAATTCAGACTTCCATGCATGCTTCATGATTCCTTTATTTGGTTAGCTCCCCCCAGGTACCAATGATTGCGTGGCACCTGTGGGCGGTGATGGGGGGGTGGGGGATGAGGGGGTGGTGTCAACACCTCTGTCCGGGCCAGGGCAGCTGGCACTCCAGGCCACCCACCCACCCGTCCTCCAACGAAGTCTCATCCAGTGCCTTTTCTATGCTGCCCCCGTACATCGTGGTGAGGATGAGACACCAAGCATTAAGATGAATTATCCAAAGTTTCCTCTGCTCAGGAAAATCTAGACTCGGCCACACAACTCAAGGAATCCTCCTGAATGAATGCACGGGAAAAGAGACATCTAGGAATGCATGTAAGCCCTGCACAGACAGGTGCTGGCACTGGGCTAAGGGAAGGAATGTGGCCAGAGAAGACGGTCCTCAGCAGGGTGGCAGGGCTGGGCTGATGGGAGAGAGGTGCAGTGGACCCAGTGAGAACAGTGCCTTGTGACTCCAGGGCCTTGGCAGGACACAGGGCAGTCAGAAGGTCGGGCAGCAGGTTCACGGGAACCTGGTTTACATTGAGATGGATGAGGGGCATAGTAGGTGTTTTTACAAAGAAGCAGGCTTTTGTCGTTTATCCTGAGAGCCACAGGCAATTGTTGAAGGGACCTCAGTGGAAGGTAGATCTACTGAACCACTCTCTGTAGTCCTGGCCTAAAAGTAAGCTCCAGGCCTAAGGGAAACTAAGGCGTGGTCAGACCAATCTTAGGCCAAAGAGCCAAGTACAAAGACCACAGCAGCAGTGTCCAAAGGGCTGCGCCAGCTGCTACACAGCAAATGTAGGCTATGGAGGGGGAAGCTGGGGCCTGGGAAGAAAGCAACTGCTGCTGGGAGAGAATGGAGGGGTGGACTGTGGCGGAAGGAGAGGGGAGTGGCTGGCAGAAGACCCAGTGCGTGGTCCTGGGTGACGGAACGGAATGTGAGGGTGCTGGGGAGATGTGGCACTCACCAAGGACCGTTCTTGGATTCCTGCTAAGGCACAGAGATGGTGGCCCAGGTCAGGAGCTGGGTGGAGCTGGAGGGTGCGCTCTCCTGCTGCATTCTGACCAGTTCTTCTGCTCACCTGGGTTTCATCTTCAAATCTGTCTGTGGTGAGCTTGAGAAAGAGGATGTGATATGGAAATTTTGGAAAGTGCCAAGTAACAAAAAAGAAGGCAAACATTTTGACTGGGCACTAATATGCCAGGCGCTGAATTTAGCATTGAGAGTCCCACAGTGAAGCAAGCGAGGCCCTGTCCCTGCCTTGGCAGAGTGCAGGTGAGCGCCATAGGACCAGAATTACTCCATCACTGGCTCTTGCTTATGTGGTAGGAAGCCCTGGAATAGCACGCAGTGAGCTAACAGCTTGGAAATGTGACAGGGAAGAGAAAGCGACTCCGAGCGAGGGAGGATTTCCCAGCAGGAGCGGGCCAGGCGCAGACTCCGGCAGTGAGCCGGCGAGCAGAAGGAATCCAAGCTTGCTGGGGGAGGTGTGAGCAGCTTTGAAGGTCCCAGGGAACTGCAAGTATAAGGTGTTAAAGAACTGGAAGGATGCCTCAGCTGGTGAAATAGGGTGGGTTGGGGGACCAGAAGGAGCTAGAGATGACGCAATGGTTTGTGGCTTTCTGTAGCCTGTGCATCTGAGATCTGTCTGTGCCCCTTTTTCCATTCCCTAGAAGCCCAGGGTATAAGAGGCGCTGTATAGGAAAACTGTGACATTAACCATCAGCAACTTTCAGGGGAAGAGAGCTGGTTGGCTCAAGGGCATTGCCTCAAGCAAGGATCCCTTTTGTCTTTTGGTTCAACTCTTGGGCCTGGGCTAATTTTATCTGATTGCCCTTTAGTT
>PVKN010024022.1:0-14567 GCA_004027915.1 Capromys pilorides
CCCGTCTGGCAAGCACAGGGTCCTGAGTTCAATCCCTGCTACCGGAAGGGAAAAGAAAAAAGTAATGGAGACAGAAACTAATAGAGCTGCTCTGTCCCCTGGAGCTGCATCCTCCCTAACGCATGCCAGGTGTCTGAGCTCAAGCCGCCCGCCAGCCTGTGTCTGCTGGACCGTGTGCCCACCCTGCCTGCGCGGCCACGGACCAGGCCTTTCTACCCCTGCCTGGCCAGCTCTGCTGCTGAGTAGCCATTTCTTCAGGTCACAGTGACCCAATGTACATTCTTCTCTTCTTTGCCCAGAATAATACCTAACTTCTACAACAAGTTTAACTTCATTTTCTTTGCTAACCAAACGTAAGCTCTGCGAGAGCAGAGACCAGGGCGGCCTTCTTCATGCTGGCGCCAGAGCTCTGCCCAGTCTGTGCTGGATGGGTTGGCATTGCCTCAGTAGGAAGCTGTCACCCGACGTGCCGGTGTCCCTCCTTCACTTTGCCTTTACGGTGCTGCTTCTTGGCTGAGCACCTTGAATGAAAATCCCCTACTCACTCATATTCTAAAATCGCCAGGACCTGGAAGCGCAAGTACCATCTATGGCTTTCCTTTCTTGCCCCTTCCAATCAATTTTTCCACTCTGCCTTTTAAGCCTCCAGTTCCTTTGTGTCCCTGTCCTGGGCTTGTGCCACCTGCAGGTCCTCTCCTGGCTGCCGTTGACCGTTACTCAGTGACATCCTGTTTCCTGGTGATGAATCTGCCGCTACCTTGTCCTCCTTCTTGATGACGCCGGCGTCCAGTGGAACGTCTTTCCTTTACCTTGACGTCTCAGGGCCTCAGTCTTCCACCTCTGTTAACTTCCCACCATCTGCTCCGGCAATCCCGTCTCATGGCTGCACCCCCGGCCAGTCACCACCGATAAAAGCACCGCTGAATAACTTGAGGAGAAGCATCGACGTGTGGTTCCCACCTCCATCTTCGTGCCCACCTCCTCTGGTCCTTCTGCTTGAGCCAATCCCACCTCAGTTCTTCCATCTGTGATTCCAGTACATTTTCATGATCAGTTACGGCCAGGCTTCTGCCGACCCTTTCCCACTCATCCACCTTTGGTTAGGGAGCCCCTTGTGATGACTCCGTTGGGACATCTTGCCCCTTCAGAGTTCCTTCTCTCCACAAATTCCCACGGTAGATCCAGTCTATTTACTTTATCCATGCTAAACTCAGGCAGCTAAGTAGTTCTGGAGAAACCCACCTGATACAGTGATGCTGATTAGTTGTACTTTAGGTAATTTTACTTGATCATTCAACAAATCTCAGATGAGTAGTCACCGTTATCCTATAATCCCACTGCATTTCCCTCGTCTGAAATGCCTAGTTGACACGGTTTCCTCTCCTCAGATGTTCTTTCCCCGTCCCTCAGCAGATGGCCTTTCCCCATGGACAGAGGCAGTCAGATGGGAATGCTGCTCTGCTGCTGTCCCATTTTCCGCTTTGCCTCCCTCAGTGCTTGCATTTTCTGATTTCCACTGTTACCGTGGGTTAAGCGCTCACGTTGCTGCCTGATGCCGCGCTCCATTCTTGTGCTTTGGGTTCTCCACTCTTCCAACTTGCCAATGTCCACACCAGTCTCTTACATCCTCCTCTCTCCTTCGGGGATAATTTCCATTGGTGTGGAAACATGTTCCAGTATTGCCTATATTTTTAAAACAGCCCTTTGATCTCACATCCGTCTCCAGGTATCTAGGCATCTGCTCTCTCCTCTTAAATGATCATCAGTTCTTGCTGTCTCTACAGCTCATCTTTAGTGTTTAACTCTCTCTAATTCTTCCAACACCCAGATCAGCCCAGCACTCACGTTGCAGGATCACTAATAACTGTCATATCAAGTAGATAATTTTATCTTTGTTTTCCTTTGTCTTTCAGCTGATTTTTCTATACTTCTATTTTCCATACTTCCTTCTCTTGAGTTCAATTTCATAAACATGTTCTTCTCAGACACCACGTGTCTGAGGGCACCCCCATCTCTTGTGTCTCCTTTTCTACCGATGACGTAACAGTCCTTCATCCACTCCATGGATTTAAATACTGTGGCTAAGCCTGCGATCCACATGATCTTCTCCGGCTTGCCTTTTGCTTAAATACCAGGATGGCATGTCTCCCTAGCTGAGGCCCCTTTTGATTCTATGATGAATACCACAGACTTACCAGGAGAGACCTCGTATCTCCTATGTCTTCTCGACAAGCTGGATCTTCCCTGGAATCTCAGTTCCAGTCAGCACACTGTTATTCTCTTGGTTCCTCATGCAAGACGACCTGGTGATTGATTCCATTCTATGCTGCACCTGAGCCTGATCACCTTTTGTTCTCTCCGGTCCTGTTGACCTCATTCAAGCCATCGTCTGGGTTCATCGTGGCCACTGTGATGGTTTCTGAACTTGTCTCTGTTTTCATTTTTGACATGTACTGACCCATCTCGTCACTGACACGTGTGTCGTCCTGTGTACAGAAGTCCTTATGACCTTTACAAATTTTAAAGCTGGTGCTGTTTGTCTTTCCCTGAAGCTTGTAAAAAGGCCTTGTATAGAAAGGAGCATGAAATTCGATGTCTTGCCTGCGTCCACTCGCGCTGCCTGTGTCTGGCCTGACCTCTGCCTCCAGCTCTGCCTCACCTCCCACCCTCACTCCTCACCCAGCACGTCCCAGCCTGGTGGACCCTCCACGCCTAGCACAGCTGTTTCTTATGCTTGCGATGTTCTTATTCTCAGATCGTTCCCTGGCTGCTTCTTGTTACCATGTGCGCTTCCTTCTGTGAACTTCAACTTTCGCACCACTTAAAAGCCTTTATCTGACACGTTAGGCCCTCTATCCAGCACCTCGGTAAGAGTTCCCGTAGCTCTTTATTTTTTTATCTTTGTACCCCTTGCCCCTCTAATGGAATGGTGATTGCAGCAAGTACTGTTTTAGTCTTGTTCATTCCAGAAAACAAATGCTATGAGTATGGTTGACCTAGAATAATCTCTAGCTACTCAGTGATTACCTATTGAACAAGTAAAGAATTGAAGAAACTACTATTATGTTGTGTTGGTGAAAGTTTCCAAAGGTCGCCAAGCCACACCAAGCCTTCCGTACTCTTTAAAAATGCAAATCTCCCAAAGCCCTCTGCTCTGCCAGTGGCCATCCCATTACTTATTTTTAAATATGTTTATTTTCTGTATCAATCTGAACGCTTCATTTACTCAACACTGGTATCCATGTGTTACCAGCGCTGTGAAGTTACGCTTTTTGCCTGCTTCAGAAACTTCAAGATAATTAAAAATAGATAGATACATACAGTTGATAGTGTGTGATGGATTCCGTAGAATTGGGCAGAATCTTTCCTGCTCAGTGATGCCTGAAATTGCTTCATCTGGGGGAGCTTTTCCACTCCAAATCAGAGATAAAGTTTAAAGATAAAAGATCTGGGTAGGATCTGAGGGGGCAGACGTTTGGCACCTGCGGAGGGGGCTGCGGGAAGCCACCCGGCAGCACGGGTGCGGTAGGCTCCACCTGTGGTTTCCTTTGCGTTTTTCATTCTGGTATAGAAACAAAAACTTGGGTTGTGAGGTCTGTATAGCTGAGTTGTTAGTAAATACAGATATAATTCTATATCACGCGCCAGCTGCCTTAAAGTCCCTTTCCCCTGTCTTAGTCAAATTTGATTCCTCTCTTGCCTGTGTACATTCTTTTCATTTTCTCCAGGTTTCAATAATTCTTTTCCCCCTATAAATTTTCTTAGGCTGCTCTCTGCATGTCAAACACATATTTTTCTTCAGCCTTTCTCAGCAAAATCCCTCTTGTGCAAATTTGTTTCCAGAATTGTGTTTGGCCAAACACAATTCAGTCCCTGAATAAAATTCTCTCCCAAGGAGAAAGCGTGAGTGGTAGCTCAAGAAAAAAGCAAAATGAGATGAAAAGTCAGTGATATCTTATTTGTGAAGCCTGCAGCCTCTGGCTCTGCCCTCTGATTTGCTTGTTCAGTCCCTTTCCTCCTTTGTCCTTCCACTGTAGACTGGAGGACAGGGCTGTCCCTTTCTTTATGTTTCAAATCACCTTACACATAAGAACGGCACCCAGCTTGCTGTTGTTTGCAAATGCTGTCATCTTTGCGAACCTTGCACATATTTTTCATAGTGATAACTATGTACACTGTCTTGATCCAACATCTGTTTTCAGTGAGGGACACAGAGTTGACATTCCTTCCATTGTTCAGAGCGTAGCAAACAAAGCTCAAGATAGGGATCTAAATGTAGTAGCTGTACATCCTTACGCTGCACTGGAAAGTGAAGCGCAAGCTGTATTTTATCTGAGGATGCTTCCTACATGGAGGGAAAGGGAGCAGCCAAGGTGAGAGCTGCCCTGGGACCCCGATGTAAAAATGGGCGTTAATAGAATTGAAGATAAGATTGGCTTGGTAAAATGTATTTTTGTGGAGATACAAAACAGTGATGTATTTTATGGATGGTTACTTTTTCCATCTTTGGAATAATGAATGTGTTAAACTTTCAGAAAAAATGCTTTAAATTTGCTATCTTGTAAAAGAGAGGGAATGGCATTGAAAGATCCTCAGATTTTTCTCCATAATTCTTGTTGAAGGCGGTTGTAATTTCTGAAGGAACTGTAGAGAATGTATTCACTTAATATTCATAACATTATTTTCTGATATTTATTTGCTCAAGGAAGTACATATGCCAGCCAAGTTCACATATGTCCAGTCTATGTTCTGTTCTGAAATCTTTCTTAATTAAGGAGTGTGTCACTAATAAATGAATATAATACTATTCCTTAAGTTAATAGAAATTTTCCAACTTGCAGTGCCCAAAATGTTGAATATTTGCCTATTTAAGATCTTTATTTTCTTTCTTAAATCACAGTAAAACCTCTGTAACATCCCTAAGCAAAAAAGGGAAACAGAAGCATCGTAAATACTTAGTCATGGGCAGCTGCCCCACCACAGCGCAGCGAGGGGCCCACTGTGTGGGAAGTCGCCAAACAGGAGGTGGGAAGCCGCGTGTGCAGTTGCTTCTTATAACTTCACCTCAGCACCCCACTTTATCATAACTGAGTGCAACATCTTAAAAAAGGAGGAAGTCCTTGGACAGCTGTGGTATACTAGGACACTGTGGGAAATGGTGTAGAAGGGCAAGCCACTGGGGTCTCCTGATACGGGAGGACTCTGGTAGCCCTGGCGGCCTCTGCAATGACAGTTGGGGGCTTCTCCTTCCCAGGGTTGCCGTTTACTTGCCATGGTTACTGCAGCTGTAATTCTGACTTACCTTGCCTTGAAGAAAGATCAAATCTGATGGGCTTAGTTGGGCCCATTGTCTACTGCCGAGAGCCTCCATGGCGTCCGTGGGGCTATTAGCTCCCCGTAAATTGGTAGTTAATAGGTTTAATTGCTGGGTTATCCAGCCCCACACACCATTCGCCAGTCAGTCCAGTGTCCCTCTTGGGAACGGGCACCGTAGCATTCTGGGTTCTAGGTCCACACTGTTAATGTAATCAGCATCAATACTTCTACATGCAGTCAGTGAAGAAGAGGAGACCAGAGAAATAGAACATCACTGTTATTTATATAAAAAACCTTTATAAAAGAGAGACTTCTAGAGCATCATGCACATGTGTTACACACATGTCTTTTCTGCCCTGTTCCACATCTACGATGATATAGTTATAAGAATTTTAACAGAAAAGCCCATGGGATGAAAAGAATATCAGTAGAGGGAATAGTCATACAACTCTGGAAGCTGGAAAAGAAAGAGAGAGGAGGTAGGTGAGTTGGCAACGCACAGAAAAGGAAATGTAAAGCCAGGAAAGGAAAGCGAAGTCCAGTGACGTCACAGAAGCCCCGAAATGAAAGGTTTTGGAAGCACCATGTGCCTCTGACAATGGGATCTGGGTGGTGCTGGACACAGAAGACTCCTACTAGACCCAGAAAGATGGTCCTCGAGCACTTACGTGGGGCAGCAGCCCAGACCCGCCCTCTCTATTTTAATCCGAATTCCAGTTTTCCTTCCCTACCATATGATAGATGTATTCTGTGGAAAATCTGAAATGGAGTAAATCTCATCTTGGAAATTCCTGCCTGAAGAAGAGGATGCTGAAGTCAATGACGATCAATGAAACCTTGCTAATGTACGTGGACCACGAGATCCTCCAGTCTGGACCTAGAACTCTTGCAGGTAGAGCCATCCCCGAGAGCGACAGAAGTAGTACCTGATGGAGGGGTGCTGCTTGGGTGCCATCAAGTCCTCAGAAGATGAGGTGCCAGGGCTGGCCGCATGCTCTCGGGCGGGCCATAGGAAGATCTGCAGCATGGGGTGTAATGCTGTGCAATGGCCATGTTGAAATACCAAATGCTTAATGAGTGTGTATTTGTGTTTTGTGAGTGAAGCCAGCGGACAACAAAATGTGCACCCTGGGCTTGAAGCCTAAACTCCAGGGTTGGGTCACCCGCTGCCTGCCTGTGCTTCAGAACAGGTTCTGCTGAGCTTCTGTGTCCCCTTAACCTCCTGTCATATCTATAGCCTGAGTTGCATGGCCTCTGTTCCCTGTAGCCCCAATAAGGGTCTGCATATAATTATAAGAATGGCCTGGGTCCATCAGACTGGCAGGGAGTGGCGAGATTGGGGGATACTCAGTGGAACCTCTCACCTAACTACTTTCTACTGGAGTAACTGGGAATCTGCAATCTCTTGGGGGTGTATCTCATGTGTATCATAGGTACTGCCTTATTTATTTTATTAATTTGATTAATAATAATCTGATTTTCATGTTGCCTTTGAGAATACAGAGAAATTTTTTGAAATCTGAGATAAAAGTGAATTTCTTCTACCAGATTTAGTTATTCTTCTTGAGGTGCCTAGGGATGCCACCCATTAAATCAATGTTTCTCAAAGAGTGTTATCTTAACATTTTGCATGGGACATTTCTTCACTATGGAAGTTTGGGGGTACCTGTTCTCTAACTGTAAATACCCAGAGAGAACCCCAAATATTTCCCAAGCATTTCCAAACACTTCTTTGTTATGTGATATCTTTGCTAGATGAAAATACTTATTCATAATTCAAAATTTGGCTTGAGGCTTTTGAATTTCACAAGCTCAAAGCAGGACTTTGCATCCTCACAAGAAGCAAGTGGTAGCTCCAGGTGTTCTGCGCATCTTATTCAATGGCCAGGCTCATTCTGGCCAGCAGTGCCCTGATCCTGGCTCAGTGTTTATCTCTAGGCTTGAGTATTGGGCAGACCACGGACATTCCCCTCCTTCCCGGCTTCTTTGTTTATCACCTGAGACAAGGTGTCAAGTGCATTTTGTTTAGCAAAAGATTTCACAGAAAAAGATAAACCTAGTGCTCTTTAGACATCAATTTTTTGAGCTGTAAGTTCATCTTTTTCTCTTGTTTTACCCTTCATTCTAGACAGATAGTCATTTTCAGAACCTGGAGTGGAAAGCAGTCCACCTTACTAAATGTCGGTCATTTAAAGCAATTAATATCACAAACATCCTACCAAGATTAAGGAAAGTAAGAGGTAAGATTTAGAAGCAATGTCAGTAGCAGGGCTAATGGGAAGATGGGAGCATTGCAGGCGGGTAAGTTAGTGCTGGAGGCCTGGCCACAGCATCTACGCCTCTGTCACCCTGGAGAAGGGAGCTGCGGCCTTTAAATCTGTCTTTTCCTTTGTAAAATGGAGCAAACACGACCCCCCAGTCTTGAAACGGGCGTGTGGGGGGCTATGGAGGTGATGTGCCTGCTGTCGTCGCTTCCCTGATGTTTCAGTGGGGTCCCTAAATGCTCACGCCATTTTCTTTCTTTTTCTTTTTATTCCTTAAAAGTTTTATTCCATTTTGTTTTTGCAGTGGGCCTATCAAAAAAAAAAGCTGAACACATCTAGATGCCAGGTAAATTTGGAAGTAAAAGCTCCAAGAATTAACATATTTCTTCAGGTGTCTATATTAGATGCCTCTAGCCATATATGGACAGTCTTAAAAATAGAACAACAGGTAATATCCGTGATCTTTTTTTCATTCACTAAACTACGGAAGAGATACACAAATCTGGCTTGCTTGTTTTTGTTTTGCTTTTTTTTTTTTTACGTATTTGGTACAGGGTCTCACTGCGCAGCTTGTACTCTTAGTGATCCTCTAGTCTCAGCTTTCCCAGCGTGGGGATTATAGGCGTGCATCTCTGCGCCCAATCTTGGTGGGTTCGATGTACCACCGTAGCACGTGGTGCTGGCCATTGAACTGCGGTTCCTGTACTTGCCTAGGCAGGCACCTAAACTGCTGAGCTGTCTATCTCCGTGGCCCTAGGCTTGCTTTTATGTGTCTACCGTGAGGGGAGTTTAGAACTGCATGGCAAAAGTCAAATTTAATGATGATGAGAATGCCTGTAATCCCAGCACTTGGAGGCTGAGGCAGGAGGATCGGTGTGAGTTCGAGACCAGCCTGGGCTACAAAAGTAAGCTCAAGATCAGCCTGAACTTCCCAGAGACCCTGTCTCAAAAGGACGAGAGAGAGAGAGAGAGAGAGAGAGAGAGAGAGAGAGAGAGAGAGAGAGAGAGAGAGAGGCGGGGGGAGGGAAATGAAGAACTGTTTAGAATCAGGTGAGCAGGCAGATAAACTCTTGGCTTTTGTTGAGTTTGTGCTAAGCTTCTAGGAGTAGTTAAGCAAACACTCAGTGAAGCCACATACTATATTTAGCTTCTGTGAATTACCGACGTGGGCAGGGACAGAGATCACTGTCATGTTTGTTTTTTTTTTTTAAATTTTCATTCTGTGTATTTGGTACAGGGTCTCACTACGCAGCTTGGACTCGTGGTGATCCTCCAGTCTCAGCTTTCCCTGCCATGGGATTACAAGCATGTGCCATCACACCCAGACTTGGTCACTGGCTCAGCGCAACCACTGGTGGGGTCGGCATGGCATGAGGGTCAGGGCATCAAACCCTGGTCCCTATGCTTGCCAGATCAGGGGCTTACCCGCGAGCTATCTTGCCTGCCCCGCTGTCATGATTCTGGGTTCCACTGATGACCTCACACGTCTTTGGCTGTGTCTGAAGATCCTTTAGGCCTGTGTGTGAGCATCTCAGGGTGAGAATTATTCGTGCCTTAAGGAAGGTGCCATTTATGTAAAATAGTCATTAAGTGTAGGACAATAACTTCATTTAATGTCAAATTGCTAAGATAGCAATCTATGCTGACAGGAAACATGGCTGCTGAGAACCTGAAGAAGCAATGCCCAGGGTAGTTAAACACGATTTGTGCCTCAGAAGCTGACTCTGAAACCTAACGCATGTGCAGTACAGCTCTGCTGAGACTGAGGTGGATGGCTTTCACACAGTACTCAATATAGCACTTGGATTAGGAAAGGCTTTTATGCACGCTAGAAACTGTGAAAGACTAAACGTAAGTCGGACAAAATTGACCAGTAACTGAAGCCACAGACCCTCTGTAGCTTACGAAGCTCCTGTTTGTTTCCAAAACCTGAATCTTGGTGCCAGAGTGATTATTCAGTATTGAAAAGATTAAGTTATAGCTACAATAAAATAAATGCTGATCCATCCAAGTTTAGCAGATCCTAGGAAAATGCTCAAAGATTTGTGAAACCTCACAAAGCATGTCCAGAATCACAGTTTTTCTGGGATGAATAAATGGGGTCCAGCATGTAGAACACAGAATTTTTTAGCACTTTTCACTCACTGGATGAAGAGTGCAGAGGTGTAGGGAGTGCAGAGTGGTGGCTGGGAGACTCAGATTGTTCCGGAAGCTGTTTTATTTAGGTTGCAGCAGGCTGAACTCTAGCTGCAGGAAACTATCCTACAGTGGAACAGAGAAAGTAACTCAGCACAGCACCCTAACAAAGCAATGCCATCTATTAGATATCAAAAGCTTCTCTGGCAATTTTGTTGGAAAGGGTGTGATAAATATAATTATAAAATTGCAACTAACCGTCTGTTTCAACATCCTTACATCATGTTATTATTGGTCACTGCTGTAAAAATGAATAGTTGGTTATTGATAAATACTTCTCAGGTTTATCTGGACACACAATGATTAAGCATAATTTATTGCAACACTTCCGTTGTGTGTTCAGAGTGTGAATTCTGATTCTTACAAGGCTTGCGAAAGCGGAGGCTATGAAGAAGGCGAACACTCTGTGCTCCTACTGGGTGCAGTGTCATTTCCGAAGATGTTCACTGAGTGCGAACTGTCGCCAGAGCTACAAAGACTCGCAGAAGAGACTGTTCCTGCCCGCCAGCGGCTTAGGCTGGGGTTGCGGGGGCTGTGCGTGAGGGCAGCCACAGGTAAAACCGGGTTATGCTGATTCACGAAGGAGAAGGTCCTACCCTGTTCTTTGGGAGTTACCAGGGAAGGCTACCCCAAAAGTCAGCAACTTGGCTGAGCTTTTTGTTGCTGTTGTTTTGTTTTGTTTTTTAAGATTGACTGCAGTCAGCCAACTGGGGAAGGAGTAAGAAGAAGGAAATGCTGCAGATCACAAGACAGCACAATAATCTCGCTGCGCGTGGGCTGCACGAGAGTCCGATGAGACCCGAGGTCGGCAAGCGTTGGGCGTGAACAACGCAGTGGTGGTGCAGAGTGAGGCGGGAGAGCAGCCTCAGGGCCCTGGAGGGACAGCGATGAGGCCGGACTCAGGCAGGTCGCACTTCGCGAGCCACCCTCGCGCTGAGGCGGCCGCTTCCTCCAGGGCGCTGATCAGGGCTCTGCGCTTGGCTGGGACCCCGAAGCAGTGAACCCGGAGCCGAGGGGGCTGGTGATGGCGCGCGGAGCCCTGAGAGCGCCCAGGACTGGAGAAGCTGGAACCAGCGGGAAGGGAAAACTAACATGCATGTGTGGAGACTGAGAAAAACCGAGGAGAGAGACAGGGAAGGCCCTGGGGGGACGAGGGCGGCGGCACGGGGACGCCTGGGGTCACAAGCGGGAGCAAGTGGACCACCATGCCCGTGACGGTGGCAGCCACCAGGGAGAGAAAACCAAGAGTTCGAAAGGCTTTGTTGGGACCTCGGCAAGACGCAGAGCGCGAGGACGAGGCTCCTCTGCTGCTGTGGCCCAAACCAGGCCGCCTTGGGAGGGACTGGCTGCCGTGGAAGGCCCCCAGACCAGGCCCGGCTACCGGGGCAGCCGCTGGGGGTGACTGCACTCTGCGGGGGCCCCAGAGCTCAGACTCGGCTTCTGGGGGCCCAGTAAGCCTGAAGGGCCGGGGGCTGCCTTCTCCGCTGGTCGCCCACCAAGGAGCCCTGAGTCATCCTGGCTGGAGGGACAGAAAGCAGCCCATTGCTGGACATTGGCACAGGCGTCCCTGCGCTTCTCCACCCCTGTCCTTCCTTCCAGTCATCCTACCTCAGTAAAAACCTATTAGAAATAGCCCGCTGAGGCTGTCCCTGATGGCCTTCTCTTTAACTGATCAAAAAGTTGACTGATAACTTTTTCTTTCTCCATGCTTTTTAGTTATGGCTAAAAGCCCAGCTTTCATCCTGGAGAGATTTTTATCTTGTCTAAGTACTAATATGCATGTGTGTGTGTATGTGTGTGTGTGTGTGTGTTCAGGTTGCAAACTAATCAAAATAATGAAATAATGCATGGACTAATTTTTACAAATGTAATACATATTGTTGCTCACGTACAAAAACATAAGAGAGTTTCCCACTGGTTCAGTTAGGGTGTTGATCTGGTTTTCATAAGCCACTGAAGTTGAGAGAAAATTTTAACTAGAGCTAGAGGCACTTGTGACCAAATGTTGGATTGCATCAATAAAGAGGTCTAAGAGCCCCTGGGCTCCAGCTGAGAGCCTTCACACGTATTTCTTCACTTACCTGCCAGCTCGTGCTGCTGAAGCTTTGGTAATACATGCTCTAATTCCTTTGGAAAATTTGTTATTGCCTGGGGGGTTCCAAACCCCAGGTAATCAATCATGCAGATAAAACCCGTAATAAATACGCTGGATTCCTTTCACGAGTATCCACCAGATCTTGTCTAAAAATGAATTATAAGTCACCTATCAGGACCTTAGCTAACCATACTCAGCAGACCTTAAATAACACCACAGCTGGTCTCTCTCCTAACTACAAAATAAAATTAATGAAATAGGCTGTTGCCCCAAAATCAGAGAACATTACACATTCTACCAATAGCATAGGAGGTACTGATACAATTGTAAAAACTGAATGTTGTGTGTACATTCCTGATCCTTCGCTAGTGTCTCGGTAGCTGTTCAAGGTATTAAATGATAGATGAATGAATGGTATGTCAGACTCTAAAATACCCTAGAACTTACCCTTATCCTCTTTTTATTAAAAAACTATTTCCTCTTGGTAAAAATCTTTGTTGATTCTATTCATAATTGATATTTTATTGGTTGACCTGCTATTGACCTTATTATTTGGCCTATGGGTATATAATTATTTCTTTGGCTTTATCTCCTTCATTCTTAAAGCTATACATCTACCAAGATAAAAATGCCTGGTGTCTATCCAGGGTCTGCCCTCTGGAGAGTATCTCTGACTGCCGGTCAACAACTACATCCCCCTTGAGCCTGAAGAAACCAGCGCAGTCAGTCACCCACTATTCCCTCATGGCAGTTTGGGTTACTTCTTCTGAGGGGGGAACATTTCAGGCAGTGGAGTAGATAGAAATATTAGAAATATTGCAGGCAGTCGGCTGGGGCTGGGCCTGGGAGGGAGCCAGTATGGAAGAGGAGATATCTTACAACTGTGGGAGAGACAGACACTTCTGCTGTGGGCTGGGCAGCAAGATAAAAGTGAACAAACGCACCCACAAACCTCCCTGGGGTGGAGACATCAGGGACTGATGTTCTAAATTGGTGTCAGTCACCTTGCAAAAGCCAAGAAGAATCTCTAACACAACCCCCTGTTCAGTATTCCGGTCTGTTTGCTGTGACTCGCTTCCCCACTTGATCGTGATTTAATGACTTTTACCTGAGCAATTAAGCTTGACGTCTTGTTGGTTGGCCTCAGTGTCGCCCACTTCACGCCCACCTAGTGGATTCACATGCTTCCCACCTTAGGCCCACCTCACCTCTTGGGTTTGCTCTAAAGATCCCTAGGAGGGACGAGGTCCTTGGCCACCCACTCGGGTCTCCTTGTGTCCCTCTCTCAGACAGAAGCTTTCTTTCCTTCAATAAATATATTTTGCCCTTCACCTCTGCCATTCCTAAAATTCATCCTTGGGTTTTAGAGAACATGAACTTGTCCCAGATAGCTTTCAGGCTAGGACTTTCCCCTCCTTCGAAAGAAAGGTACAGCAGTTGGTAGAGCTTGAGCCCTCTAGCTTTTCTCAGTTAGGTGAAAAGGAAGAAATTATTTCAACTTGCAAGGATGGCCTCAGGGCGTGGCAACCACAGGCGCTTGGTACCAAGGGCGCTAGATTGCCAACCTGGAGCGATATCAAGGGTGCCCCAGGGGAGCAGAGGGGGTTTTCTCCGTTTTACAGTTGACACTAAAGACAAGCCTTTGCATTTTCCTCCCAAGGGGATTAATTTAAAAGGCTGCTTCCTCCTCAAGATAAAAATCTGCCTAGAGTTAAAAAAAAAATCATACTCCCTAAATTTACATTGATAGAGATATTTAAAATGTTACTTTTTCTCCCTCTGCAGAACCAGGGAGCGAACTCAGGTCCTTGTACTTGCCAGGCAAACACTCTCAAAAGTCCCATAAATAAGGACTTTGCCTCTTATCTCAAAAAATGTTTATTTCTGTGGTGGCTTTGGTCTTTCACAAAGTTATAGCAAAAAATTTCCTCATTTTGGGTTATACAGCTAATAAAACTGTCTTGCTTTAATTAGAGTTTTCCTGACATCAAATACAGGATATGTTGCTGATTTTTAAAGATTTATAAGTCCTTGGTGGTCTCATGATTCCTGGTGGGTTTGACTGCCTGTTTTACAGTCCTAAATTTATTTGGTATAGAAAAGCCTTGATATTTTACAAACTGATAGGTTTTTCAGGTGACTGGCGCAGCAGAGAAACAGGCAGAAGGAAAAAGGGAAAGGGTCTTTATTCTCTTTAAGGACATGGGAGAGACTGTGGGGAAGGACAAGGAAATATCTCTCTCTCTCTCTCTCTCTCTCTCTCTCTTTCTCTCTCTCTGTCAGACAAAAGGAGGCTGAGGCTTTTATGGCCTTTTGCCAGAGGTGGAGTTTGGAGGGCATGTTTAGATATACCTGAGGGAGCTCATTGGGGTCTTCCCTGAGGTGGTAGAAAGGGTGAAAGTAAATTATGTCCTGGACTAAGTTGGAGAAGAAGGGGGAGGTGGTCCTGGGGGCACAGGCCTTTGTTTTAAGGGCATCGGCCATGTTGGGTGACCATCATAATAATTTCAGCAATTTATGCTAGAGCCAGAACCTATCACAAACAATATAAAAGTTTGGAGTACAGCCTAAAAAGAGTGGGGCTTAAACAGCCGCTTGATGGTAGGCCTAGTGGTTCAAGTTACAATAGCTTTTTCATTTTTGTCCAACAAAGACAAGTTACCCCAAACTGTTCAGATCAACTTTCCTTGATTTTC
>PVKN010024023.1:0-14575 GCA_004027915.1 Capromys pilorides
TATCTATCTCTTGCTTTGTCATAATGGTTTTAAAAGTATTATGCGTTATACCCCAGTGAGTGTAATGCCCAGCCAAGCTGAGAGCCAGGGCCAGAGGTTTCCTAAGCAGATGACTAGGTCCCCTTTCCGGAGTATCTGAGTACAGCTGTGTGGACCTGAGAATCTGCACCTTGAACAGATATCCAGGGCTGCTGTTGCTGCAGGTCTAGGGTTCATATTTTAAGAATCACCACAGTAGCAAACTATGGCTCATAGGGCAAATGTGATCCACTTCTTGCTTTATAAGTAAAGCTTTATTAGAACACAGACATGCACATTTGTGGGTCTATTTTCTGAGGCTGCTTTCTACCATAGCAGCAAAGGTGCATGCTTACAACAGAGACCTGAGGTGTCCCTCCAAGCCTGGTAATTTATGACAAAGTGTGCCCACTGTGGCTTAGAGTAATGCCTCTGGAGCCTTTTAATCCTTTAACACTCTTCCTGGGAGAGAGTTGATCTGTGTGATTGGGAACGCTGGTGCATGGAGAGACCCAGGTCATGTTCTGGGTAGGGCAAAGCTGTAGAAGTCCCCTAGCTTGCTCTTCTCCTTGGTACAGTTCTGTCCCTTGCAGGTGGCATTCTTGTGACTTCTTCCATGAACCTTGTCAGCTTCCAGCCTGCAGCAACCAGGCTTACATAGTATCTGTCAGAAAAGCTTAATCTAGTGCAACCAAACAGCAGGATCAGGCACTGCTCCACGTGCGGTTTTGCTCCTACACCGACCCAGACTACACATTTGACCTCCATGAAATCCCTCTGCCCCTGAAGGAGTGGACAGAATCTTTTAGGGGGCAAAATTGAGTACTGAGAGGTAAGATACAGTTCAGTATCCCTGGAGGACTCCTTAGCTGTTTTGTATCCAGCTTGGACAGCAATTTGCAGCGAGCATCTCCTCCAAAGCTACGGCAGCATTTTTAAAACAAACATGCAAAGACGATCCGCGCTCAGACATTTTGGTGGTCATGTCACAACAAGCACATTGCTTTATAGTCACAACTTTAAATGCTTCCTCCAAGATGGTGTGATTCACACCCAGATCTGAAAGTGATGCTTCAACCCATATGTTGTCTTAATAAACGCAGGCTCCAGGTGGCCCACTCTCCACACAGGCATCAAGAAGTGATCCAGAGGCCCCAAGAGAATTTTTAAAGAAATTTTAATCTTTATTTTCATGTCTTAAGGAAGGAGAAAAGAGATCTAATTCATACATCTTACCCTCCTTCCTAGTGACTTTTGAGCCACTTCTCAGTGAAAGCCCCTTCCTGCACTCCCCAGTTTTCTCTCCCCTGATTTGATCTAGAATTTCTCCTGTGCTGAGTTCCCAACCGCTCTCTAATTCAACGGAAGTGACTTTCTCCAACTCCCTCCCAAACTTCCTAGCTGGCTCCTTTCCCTTTGATTCTGTATAGCAACCCCCTCCTGGGCTCAGTGGCTTTCTTTTGGTGGGGGGACATGAGAGAGATTTGATAACGAAAGGAAATGTCATCATTCATGATTGTTGTTTGGGGTTTTTCCACCTGGGTACTTGTTGACGTTTTGGGCTTGTCTGGTATGGGGACTACCTGTCCTGTACATTGTGGGATACTAAGCTACATCCATGCCTGTACCCCAGAGGGCAGTAGCAGCCCCCCACTAAAAGGTAATAATTTTAAAAAAATCTACAGACATTGCTAGATTGGTGAGGGGGGGTTGCCTTTGTGAGGGATTTCATGGAACTTTCTAGAGCCCTACTGACCACCAGCACTTTTCACCATATGTACAGGGCTGAGGACCTAACTCCTTTTCCAGCCCCCACCCTCCATGGCTCCTGCCTGACTCACAGTGGTTTGAAGGTGCTAGGTGCTAAGAAATCAAGCTCATGCAACCGTTCTGTTTTTCCTTTTCAGTGAACCACATGAGATACTCCATGCCACATTATAAAACAAGCATGTGTCAGAGGATTTTGCCCTCCTGTATGCTACTGTGTATGTTCTGAGCCACTTGAGGTAGGCCAGGCTAAGCAGCAGTGTTTGGAAGGTGGAATATATAAAATGCATTTCTGATGTATGGTATTTTCAACTTTCAGTGGGCATATTGGAAGGTAATCTCATTGTAAATTGAGGCACATCTGGCTATTTTTACTCCTAATCTTGTCCTTGTCTCATGGGAAGATCAAAAGTGGGTGAAGAGGAGAAATGATGCCTAGCTTTAACCCCTCTGAGCCTCAAATTTTCCATCTGCAAAATGGGGTTATAAAATACCTTTCCTCATAGAGTTGTGATATAGGTTAAGTCCAAAAAAGAACACTAAGTGCTTTTCTCATTGCAGAGTACAAAGAATGCAGAATTCAGTATTGCTGATTTTTAATTATGTTAATATATTTGTCTAAATTGTCATCACTGTTGGAAGGAAAAACATGGAGAAAAAGTTCTGTCCAAGCAGCTGGTATGAATCACAGAATGAGCTAAGAAAGCTTAAAAAACATCACCCTTAAGTCATAGTTGATACTTCTCAGAATCAAAAAATGTCCTAGCTGAAAGGGGCCTCAGAGCCCATTTGTGCCCACCCATTGTGGAAGTGGGAAAACGGGCCCAGGAAAGAGCCAGGTTCTACCCTGTTCTAAAGGAAACCTAGAGCCATAGCCTCTACATTTCAGAAAGGAGAAAAAAAAATCAAAAAAGTAAAAGGAATTTGATAGCTTGAGGAAATTTTGCACAAGTTTCAAAGAACAGTGACTAGGTAGGGGTGGGGTTAAAAAAGTTCAAAAAAAAGAAGAGTGACTGCTGGGTGTTGCAGAGTTGCCTATGGGAAAAAGATGAGGAGATGCTGCAGAGATGTGTAGAGCAGTTAAAATTAAAGCCAACATCTGATAAAGTATGGGGACCCCTCAGTGGAGGAGCTGAGAAGGAAAATGAAACAGCCCAGGATGGATCTTTGCCGACTTGGTGCACTTCAGAAATGGGGGAACAACTTAACCTAGCATCCAAGGGTTGGCTGGCTGAGTGCAGTTGTTGAGATGTCGTGGTTCCAACCTTAACCGAGGGGTGTCCCTGCCCTCTGCTGCCAGGGTCAGAGTTGCATGGGTTTCAGTGAGAGCCTAGAGCACAGAGGGGACTCCATTATTTCCCTGAACCAAACTTGCAAAGTGAGGAGCCGTTGAGTCTGCTCCCATTAGTAAAATCAATTTTTTCTTTTAATGTGCAGTGCTTGTAACACCCACATTCAGAGTCATCCTGCTTCCCTTCCAGAACTGGCTGCACTGGCAAATGAAATTAGCAACCAAAAGAGTTTAGCTCTTCCAGAGAAGAACAAATTCATCTTTTATTTTCAGGACTTGGGTTCGAACTCATGACCTTGCATTTGCCAGGCAGGCACTTGTGCTATGGAGCTATCTCCCCGGCCCCAACAAACTCACCTTTATAGGAAATATCAACATGTAAAATCTCCTTGTCCCTGATTTTGGGGAGCTCCTTGATCTTTCCTAAACCAGTGAATGATCCCCTCTGGACCTTGATTTTCCCAGCTGTACAGTGACCCAGTGATGGCAGCTACCTTGAACAGTGATTTCTTGACTGGGTTGATAATGCCAGGAGATACTTTGGGTTTTCAGTGTGTGTGTGTGTGTGTGTGTGTGTGTTACTGGCATTTAGCAGTCAGAGGCCAGAAGTGCTGCTAAACACCTAAAAGTTCATGACAGCCCCATCACAGAATGAACTGGCCCACAATGTTCTTAGTACAGGACCCCTCCATTCCGCTCAGGAAGGGTCCTGTGGAGATGTGACGTCTTGATGATTTATGGCACCAGACTCAGGCTAGACTGAACGTGTACCAGTAGTAGGTGCTCAGCACAGCAACTGCACCCCCCCCCCATTCCTTCACAGCCTGATCCCACAGTCTGACAGCAAAGCTTCTTATGCCTCTGTGTTAGCCGGTAGTATTTCACTTATCTGAGGTGACATGGTGACTGGCACCACAAAGCTGGATAGATTCACTCATAGCCCATTAAGTAGGGTAGATAAGTTGGATCTAAAAGTCCAGAAAGTGAAATGGGCAGGGTGGCTCTGCACTGTCCACGGAAAGGGCTCCTCTCTGTGGAGGGTGATTCTCTGAGATTGTAGCAGTCAGAACGCTTGAGAATCAGTGAGGTTAGGGAGAGAACACGGTATGGCCACGCAAGAGAATAAGAACCTATGGAAGCTGATATTATTTTATAATCATTTGGGGGAGGGCCACTAAAAGAGTTTCATATAAAAAAAAGTTTCATGTGAGCAAATTGTTCTCTTGCTACTGTCCCCCATAGGCTTTAAGAAAAAGCTTAAACTTATTAGCTGTGTTTGATACAAAACTTCTATTTCCTTTGACCCACTCAGTGAGACATTGGGTTTTCCTATGGATTCAAAGTCATAATTATAAAAATAAATGACTGTATGAATGCCCTTTGGCACCACAAAGAAGAAATTGTTTGCTTTTTCCTAAAGCAGCACTATTCTACTGTATTTTTTTTTTTTTTTGAGTCTTTGCATGTATCTGTTAGTCATAATCTATGACATTAAGTGATTCCAGATGGGAAAGTAGATGACCTTAATAGGTGTACTAGTTCATTTTCCATTATTATAATAAAAACCAGGAGGTTTTGGTACTTTATAAAGAAAAAGGGCTTATTAAGTACACAGATTGGGGAGCCTGGAAGTCCAAGATTGGGTAGCCCCATTTGTTTGACTTCCAGTGAGGATCTCATGAAAGGACCATCATGACAGTAACGTGTGCAGGAGAGATTATGTATGTGGTATGGCAGAAAGCCAGGACTCAGGGTCAGGCCCCTCTCATAGCAACCCGCCCTTGCTGGAACTAACTGAAGGCCCACAAGAACTGCTGTAGTCCCCTCGCCGGGCAGTATGTCCATTGACCTAAATACTTCTCACTAGGCTCTGCCTTTCAAAGACTGCCATCTGCACACTACTACGCTAAGTCCCAAGCCTAGAATACATGAGCATTTGAAGGACAAACCACACAAAAATCCTGGCCCCAGTCTGTTTGAATTGTTCCTGAAGCCATGAGAATTGAATGGGTTCTGAGAAAAGCCCTGAGAGCCTGCAAATTCTTCCTTATGGATTACATAGGCTTTGTGGTGTCTATTTTAAGTGTTTGCATTCTGACTATTACCTTGAGAAGTTGATTCTGGAAGACTAGAGTTAGAGTACGTGCATCATCTAGTAATCGATTAATGCCTACTTTCAAATAACAATCAGTAGGAGTTTTTTGGGGGGATGACTTAGAACAAAATTTCAGTTATGAATGCTTCTAGAGAGAAGGGCTTTAGGAGCCTAGTTATAAGGAATTGGCTTCCTTCCCAGGTTATTTGCTGTAAATGTTGTCAATTTTATCACTCCTTAGCCAGATGACTTGGTTTCTTGGACCATAAATGGAAGAGAGGGCATTCTGACCCCTGTCTCTGAGCCCTTTTCTAAATTCTGTATGTTTAATCTTAATTCTCTATTTTCTCCAACAGTATACTTAGAATTTACAGGGATGGCAATTCTTGATGTTCTCCTAGGCAACTTTTATTATAGAAATCATTACTTTTAGTCAGCTTTAACTTATAATTTGCATTTTAAATTGTTGGCTTTTTCAAAAACAGGAGTAGCATAACTTTATCAAATTATTTGCAAGTGCTGAGGCCTGCCAGTTAGCTCAGATGGCCACAGCAGCAGTGGCTTGGCTTCTCATCACTGCGGCTGAATCATTCAGAAGCTCCTGACACTTAGAGGCTGAGTGGCTCACCAACCATGTTACTTTGCAAATTGGGATAAAGAGCATAGGATATTAGACTTTTTTTTCACTTTCTTTCCTTCTGATGATATGATGTGGATTCTTTGATAATACCTTTTATGTTGTTGCTGTTTCTTTTCCAAATTAATGTGCACTTGTTTTAAGTTCAAACTGTACATGGTTATATAATATAGAAAGTGAAAATTCCTCTTTAGAGAAAGTCACTTTTGGGCTGGCCAGCTAGCTCAGCAGACTAAAGCACCTGCGTAGGCAGAGCGCAGCACCCCGGGGTTCGATCCCCAGAGTGCTGTGCCAGTCCTAACTCCAGGGTGCCCTGAGACAGACATTGAGGCAGGGCATAGTGGTGCACACTTGTAGTCCCAGCACTTGGGAGGCTGAAAACAGGAGGATAACTATGAGTTCTGTCTACTTAGTGAGACCTTTAGACCCTATAGACCCTGTCCTAAATACATTTTTAAAAAGTCACTTTTGACAGTTTCGTGAGTTGATGTTCTTCCAGATATATTTTTTAAAATATATGTTAAATTCATTTATGAGAAGGACTATGCTTATGTGCATTCTTTTGCAGCTTGCTTTTGTTTCATAGAGGTACTTATTGAAAATATTTTATTTAATATATATAGTCTGTGTTTTGTTTAACACATGACATGGAATTGTGACCTCAGAAATTACCTAATTGGTTCTTTCTAGACTGAGTATAGGTGTCTCCTAAGGCAGGTCCTAAGATGACAACTTGAATGCAAACAAGCTGTGAGGGAGTGGCTGTAGGAAGCAGCAACAAGGGAAAGTGGCAGTGTGGGGAAAAGGGGAGGCAAGTCATGGGAAGACATTTGATGAGTGAGGGCTGCAGTCTGGGGGTCCTGAAAGTCGCTCTTGAGTTCAGTGCTGCCCTAGAAGGACCCATCAAAGCTTTTACACTTGCAGTCACTGCTTATCGTAGCCATAGGATTGAGACCACAGTCAGCCCATGGAGAGGTTGTTGCTATGGTCTGCATGTTAACTCCTCCCTAAAGTTCATACATTAAATCCTGATCCCCATTATGATGGCACTCTAATGCTGGCAGCTGTTGGGTGGTAATGAGGTCAAATGAGCTCCACTCTCATGAATGGGATTAGTGGCCTTATAGAAGTGGACGTGGAATGCTCCAACGTCCCTTCCACTGTGTGATGTCGCAGCAAGAGTAGACCATCTGTGAAGCAGATAGGAGGTCCTCCTCACCAAACACCAGCTGTACTGGCACCCTGATCCTGGGCTTCTCAACCTCTAGGAATAGCTGAGCAACCAATTTCCATTATTTCTAAACCACCAAGTTTATAGTAATTTGTTGTAGTGACGCCCACAGACTAACATAGGCATATAGGGCTGAGTGAAGGAAAGACCAGGCCTGAGCGTCTGCTTGTCTTCACACAATAAACTGAAGTACTCCTTGCTCAGCTATCCCAGCATCCATAGGTGCAGTCCACTCAGGATACTACCACCCAGAGCCTTGGGGTCTGAGGTCTGTCATGAAGTTGTTCACATAGGTGTGGCTGCCCATCTAAGTGGCTGATCAGTGTCTAGCCCCTTTAGAGGTCAAGCTGATATTGGGTGGCTTAAGGCACCTACCCCAAATAGGACCACTGCACAGACAAGCTGGCACAGTGCAAGAAGAGTGCCCTGGGTGACCAGGGCAGGACCCTCTCAGCAGAGGCCACAGGTGGCCTGCAGCCTGGGCCAAGGGCATAGGCAGAGCATGCCCTTAGCTTCCACTGTATTTCCTTATGGAAATTCTGTCA
The DNA here is from genome assembly GCA_004027915.1 of Capromys pilorides. Classification (NCBI taxonomy): domain Eukaryota; kingdom Metazoa; phylum Chordata; class Mammalia; order Rodentia; family Capromyidae; genus Capromys; species Capromys pilorides. Next base: position 7,585 of record PVKN010024023.1, read on the forward strand.
TTTCCAATTTTTCTTTCTCACAAACAATGCGATAGAAGAGCAATTGACAGAATTTTCTCTAAAGAGCCATATAGTAAATATTTAAGGGCTTAAGGACCACATGGTCTCTCGAAATTATTCTATTGAGTAAATGTTTGTGTGCCCTCTAACCCTGTTTTGTATATCAGAGTCCTCACTCTCAAAGTAAGATGTCCTCTCATGACTGGGACGCGTGCCTTGATAAAGGAATCCCAAGGGAGGACACAGTCAGAACACATCATGTGTGAGGAAGAAAGATCACACCAGAAATTTGCCAGTTACCTAATCTTGGACCTCAGAACCTCCAGGACTACAAGAAATAAGTTTCTGTTGTGTATAAACCACCCAGTTTATGGCATTCTGTTGTAGCAGCCTAAACAGACCAAGACCTTGCCTAAAAGCACAAAAGCACCATTGTATGAGCCAATAGGTTTGACCATGTTATAATAAAATTCTATTTATAAGAATAAGGGGCAGACCAGATTTGGCTTGGAGGTTCTACTTAGCCAGTTCTTGTTATTTAAAATGTCCACATGCATGTATGTGTCCATTAGTGCAGATAAATCTATTATGACATTTTTCTTTTGAAAAGATAATCCAAAAGTGGGACCACATTGGTATTCCATCAGCCGCACATGGCACTGCTTGAGATTTCCTCTCTTAAAACCCCTTTCCAAGAGTACAAGATGAGGGACACTATTCTTTATTGTCATTCTGGAGCTTTGAAGAGGCAAAGAAGGATAGAACATTTTGCCCTCCAGAAAGGAAAACTAAATGGAACCTGAGGGGCCGGCAAGATGGCTCAGTGGTCTAAAGCACCTGCTTTGGAAAGCTTAGGCAATGGCAGGGACCACAGTTCAATCCCCAGCACCACATGTTGCGCCAGCCCCACCACAAGCACAGGCTGAGCCAGCAATAAATAAATAAATAAATAAATAAATAAATGGAACCTGTAAAGATCTCATCATAGTTATCTTGTTTTAGATTTGATCCTCATAGGAAGGGAACTCTGGTAACTTATTTTCATTTGGTAAGATCAAACCTTACATTATCCACTACCTATGGTTCCAAAAGACCCTAAGCGTTACCTACTTTTAAAAATTGAGTTTGTCCCCACATGTATCGGAGAATACTTTAGCAATTTCCTTTATTAAACTAAGATTCCATTCCTAATGCTTCCCTTCTGTTGTGAGGGATTTTCATGTAAATGAGGTTACTTGTGCATTCCAAGCACATTACTGAATGCACAGAAAACATATATGGTCCATTTTTTCCCATAAACTGATGCATACTGGACAACCTAAATAGAGGTGACACAGTGTTTTATTTGCCCTAGTCTGCTAGGCCTTTCTGATTTTCAGACATTGAATGGGTTCTTATTTTTGTTTTTCCACTTTTCTTTTTTTCCCCCTTTATCCATCATTTGAAATTCTTGATGTGAACCCCATAAGGAGAACAGAAGCTTGTTAGCGTTCAAATTCTGTTTTAGGCTGCATATTTTAGCTGTTTTATTTGATAATCGGCATCCCTCCTGGGATCCAGCCTGCCATTTCTCAGCTCACGCTGGGTGAATCTTTGATGTTTCCCATTCTCTAGCTCTTCATTTATAACCGACACAGCCTTCTTCCCCATTAGCAAGAGCACATGCTTGGACTACCCACATGCAGATAAAGAATTAGGCAGAACTTAGCTAGAAAGATAAATCAAGCTAACCATCTCATTACACTTGAAAGGCACAAATTGAGCTTGTGTTGGAATTTAACAAAGAAGACTTCCAAGGAGATCTGTAACAACATAGGGTGGGAGAAATTGCCTTAACTTTTTCTGAGCAAATGGAGACAGAGGAAACATGTGTATAACAGAGGAAGCATGATGTCTGCTTCATAAAATGTCAACTGACAGAAATTTAGGATTAAAATGGCAGCATAATACTTAGTACTTACCACTTGGTGGGCGCCATGTACTGAGAACTTCACATACACTGACTTGTGAGATAAAGTACTTCTAAGAATATTCTTTAACCAATGAAGATAATGAGGCTCAGAAAAGTTACCTGACTGTCAGAGTCTTAAGAGCCTGGGCAGATCAAATGACAGGGCCAAAATTCACCTCAGAATGTCTCGCCCTGTAGCGTAATCCTAGAGGTTCTCATGTGGGATGAACTGGCCCTCCAGGAGTCATTTGACCGTGTCTGGAGATGTGCTGAGTTATCACCACTTGAGATCTCTAGCGGGTAGAGATCAGCCGATGCTTCCAAGCAGCCTGCAGTACACAGGAGAGGCTTCTACAGCAAGAGGTTATTCGGCCCATGATGTCTTTGGGGAAAGTCCCTTCCTTCTGTAGGTAGGGCAGACAGTACCAGGACATAAGTTCCAATTACATTTTGAAGATGGTTCAGCTGCTTGCCAGGAAACACAGCTAAGGCAAAGATTGGGAGGTAGGAACACAGCTGACATGGTAAAGGACAGCAATAGACCTGTGCAGCTGTGACAGAGACTCACAAGAGGATGCAATGAGGGAATCAGGAATTCTCACCCTGAAACGAAATACAGTTCCCAAAGCAGTGGTGTCCCACCTTTGCGGTTGAGGAAGATGTGGACTAACGGCCTCTGTCTTGTCTCTGTCCCATTCCCCTCCTTCCTTGCCTTTCCTCATCTCTGACCCCCTCCCTAGTGTTTGGCCACAACATGAAGAGCAGCAACGACTTCATTGGGAGGATCGTGATTGGCCAGTACTCCTCAGGGCCCTCGGAGTCCAACCACTGGCGCCGGATGCTCAATACCCACCGCACAGCTGTGGAACAGTGGCACAGCCTCAGATCCCGAGCTGAGTGTGACCGTGTGTCTCCTGCTTCCCTGGAGGTGACCTGAAAGCTGCAAGAGGAAGCAGCTTTCATTTGTGCAAAGATGGAAAAAAAAAATGTGTCACATACTATTACATCCATACTCGCATACGCATTCTACACACACACAACAAACACACACGTTATAAATCCTCCCAGAACTGAGAGGAATCTGACTTTTCATCACAAAATAGCCGCTCTTGTTGAGGGAGACCTGAGAACTTTCCAGAAGCCCCATCCACATATATCATGAGCCAAGTGGGCTCTGCCATGGAACTTACTGTCAATGCCTGCTCTGTCAATACCCCATTCCAAAACGTACTTTCTACCCTTAGGCCAGAGAAATGGCCTACCAGAGGGGCCAGCCACCATCAAGACTAAATTTACCAAGAGTGGCTAGTGGGTAGGAGGCCTGATTCCCACTCCCAAAACACATACCCACTGAGTCACTTCTGAACAGGCCTCTGTTCCCTGGGGTTCTAACCTGATACTTTCTCCAAAGGTGTAAGCATCTTTCTCTTCTCCTTAGTAAATGTAATAAATAGGTTAGACTATTTGGAGAAACCAAATAGCAACAACAAAAAATCCAGTGTAAGAAAGATCTCATGGCTTAAATGATTTGTCTTTGTGTTAGCCTACTCCAGGGGATGCCCTGTGGGGATATATGTATGCATTCTTGTCTGAGTGTGTGTGTGTTGTATGTATCTGTACCCTCACAGGTAAACACATGTGTGCCTCCCTGTCCTCTTGGAGAGCAAAGTGGTGGCTGGGACCTCCACCCTGAGCATTCCTATCTTTCTGCCTCTCCCATCACCCATGTCCTGCCATCTGTCAGTGCCCCTGCCTTGGAGTAAGGGCACCATGTCTTTGTCCAGTAAATAAGACATGTTCTGACTGAATTATAGACTGTGACTCACCAAGAACCTAATGCCTGAATTACCGTGGCCACCACGCCCCAGCCGGGACGATCTCCTTCATCATGCCCCAAAGTTCTTCCTTGTTCGTGCGTGAGCCGAAGTCATGTCTCACACGCTAAGGAATTAGTGTATCTAGAGTAGAGATCGCTCTCTTTTCCTGTTCGATGCTTCTGTGTCTTTTCCACAGCACATTGTCTGGTGTCATGGGGAGCTATTTATTGAAATTAAAGATTATTTATTTGTGCCATGCATCCGAGCCATCTTTTTTGCTTGTGAGTGTGGGACGTGGAGTAAGGGAAGGTGTTCTCATTACCACAGCTGCAGAACTAGTCCAGAAGCTCAAAGCCATGATGTTTGTGTTGCCCATGGATTTTGTGGGTCAAGAGTTTGAATAAGACCCAGCTGGAATGCCTTCTTTCTGCTCCCAGCCCCTAATACTGTATTTCAGATATAAGCGCAAACATTATGTCTGTGCAGCTATATTAAATTGGGAATTTGTATTTAATTTAGTTCCCCTAAGTTCTGTCTGATCACCTCCCCTTAATGTTCCTGGGGTCTTCCAGGCAGATTAGTTCACCTGGTACTGTTTCCACCTCTGTAGATCAAGAGAAAAAGAAGACACTCTCCTAGATTTGGGTCCAACAAAGTGTCTCAGCTTACCAGGTCTGGATCTACCAAGTTTGAGTACATCCAGATGTGCCTAGCTTGGATCCTGCTGCTGTGTTCAGCTTCTTGATGCTGCAGCCCATGGGACTGAACCCCACACACTTGGCCAGGGCTGGGTTGGGTCTGGGGGAGATATCACAGACTGGGAGCAGTTCTCACCCACGCATGCTGGGCTTGAGCTGAGTCCGGAGAGGATCGGGAAGCACAACATAGACCACTCCCTTAGGCTGTTAGCCCCTAATAATGTAATGCCAGCTGCTTCAGCTGGACTGCTTCAAGGGTGGGACGTGGAAATCTTGGCAAGTTTTTTCCCTCCTGTGTCAGGTTATATGGGCAAACATTACCCCCCCCCATGGATGCTTCTTCATGCGGTCAGTTTGTGGACTAGCTTAGCTTCCTCACAGAGCAGCTGTAGGGTTCTGAGGACAGACGTCCCAGGAGTGAGAGAGAGCCACGAGGAAACTATCTTCTGTTTATGCCTTATCCCCAGAAATCACACAGAACTACTTCTGTCATATTCCTTTGACCAGAGAAATAAGACCCCAGGGAAAGGACTTGGACACAGACAAGCCCCTGTTCAGTTTAAAAGGCCATAGAGAGTATAAGCAGAGAGGACACAGCAACATCTAAAGAGCTCACAGGCAGGCTTGCTTTAGTGCAACCATCTTTGAAAAGATGCCCCAGTAGGGTATTAGCCAACTGTGCTAGATACCGTTGGTAACAGTAGGGTGTGGTCCTGGGAGGAAGAGCAGCTAGAACACGTAAGTATATTCATGTGAAGGCTAAGAGCAAAACCCACAAAGAGAGGATAAGGAATCGCTGTGGTGGCACGCACCTATAATCTTAGCTCTGAGGAGGCTGAGGCAGGAGGATCATGAGTTTGAAGCCCACCTAAGCAACACAGCAAGTTCAAAGCCAGTCTGTACTATAATGAGACCCTGTCTCAGAGGGAGGAAACTTGGATTTGTACTATTTCTTTTCAATTGCAAGCAATAAAAAATGTGAGCTAGTTTAAGCAACTGAAGATCTAGCTTTTACATCACTGGCTTCATTGAGACCATCACTGCTTATTTCCCGTTCTGTGTCTTGGACAGAATCTCCCCATTAAATGAATGTCGTGGTTACCAGCAGCCCAGTAGTTGCAAATCATGTTCTAGCAGTTTCTGTCTCCAGCTATTCCAGCATTGCTGTGCCCACACCTTCTAGACAACACCCAGGCCTTACTCAGCTTTATGCTTGCCGCGTGCTGCTCAAGGCTTGACACAGGTAAATCCCACATAGGCTCAGAAGGCGTCACCCTCATAGCCAACTGGAGCATGGCAGAGAGGAACCTCAGGTGCCTGCCATGCTGGGGTGGGAGTCAGGGGCAAACAGTGTTCATTAAATTCTTGGGGCAGAAAAAAGAGGAGGTTACTCTCCATGGAGTAACTTTTACTGTGGTTGAACAAAAGAACATAAAAGCACAAAGGAACAAACATAATGAGATGGCGGGTATATGACTGGCATTTGGCACTACGGATAGGGTCATTGTTGATTAAGCTCAAGGGCTTTAGAGCCAGAGAAGTCTCAGTTCAAATCCCATGCCTGCCACTCATGCCACATACCTCCTCTGGGCTGCAGTTTCCTCCTCTTAATTAGAGACCCTCAAAAACAATCCCCAAAGGACAGGCCAGGTAGCTCAGATTAAAGTGTCTGCTTAGGCAGATGCAAGGGCTGGGGTCCTGTCCACTGTGTGGCGTAACCTGCCAGCCCTGCCCCCGGGTTGTGCTCAGACAGCAACTGAGACTGGGCATGGTGGCATGCGCTCCTGTAATCCCAGAGTTTGGGTGGCTAAAAACAGGAGGATCACTATGAGATCCCGTAAATTTGCACTAAATACATTAAAAAAAAAAAAAAAGTAAAAGACTTGAGTAGGGGCAAATATTTGGAGAATGATCCCAGAAAACATAGGTGGAAAAAAAAATTAGGAAAAAGAGAAAAAGCAGTTGAAGTCTGTACTCACTAACCTTGGGCATCGGGACTTCAGTCATGCTGGGACCATTATAGAAAATACTTGGAAATTATGAGGGAGAAGCTGGAGGATTTAAGGACTCACCCTTGCTGCTCTTGCACTGATTGTTGCCCCTGGAGTTTGGGGATGTTTAGTGCTTCAGGACTGTGCTGGTGGGCTGAGCAAGAGGCCTCTGGGCATGAAAAGCTGAGCTGTGTCTGTGTGCAGCCAGGTCGCCTGCAGCTATCAGGCACCCGGGGAGACTGAGGGCTAGGTGGTGGGGTTGGCCAGTGTCTGCAGCCCCCCTTGATAGTAAGAAGGGAGCTGCCTGGAAACCCTGTGCTGTGCAATCAGCAGGGGAGATCTTGCTGTTCTAATTTTACAAATGGGGAAGTTCAGGTTAAGGGGGAGAAGGCAGAAAAGCTAGAAGGCCAGCTAGGTCCAGAGGAAAGGGCAGTGTGGGTTGAACAGTGTCTGAAAAAAGATTTGATGGAGTTCTTCCTATTCCTGGTATCTCAGAATGCGATCTTGTTCAGACACAAGGTCTTTAAACAAGAT
>PVKN010024024.1:0-14581 GCA_004027915.1 Capromys pilorides
TAATATCCAATTTCCACCTGCACTTTATTTCTAAGTCTTTACTTTCTAAATAACTGACCCATGTTTGCTAACATTATAGAGATAAAGTCACCTTATCAATTTCTGCCATTTGTAACAATTAAGCAGAATAGTGTGACCTACTGACGGGTTTGTTTTGTGCTCAAAACTGCTGCCTTGAATATGGCCTTCTGTGAGCTCCCCATGCACAGAGTGTTCTTGTCACAGAATGATCTGTCTGGACACTTCATCGTACATTTTTATCTGTAGCCCTTTTCATTAGCATTTCACTTCAGGGACATAAAATGTTTCTACAGTGAGCTATCCCTGATTGACCATCTAGCTGTTGCCCATAATCACTGGCTCACTAAAGCAGTAGCATCACCCAGGAGCCAAGGACGAGACCTACCAAAACAAGCTACTGAATTACTACTCTTACAAATAAAGTGAGTCACATTGCCAGATTAGTGTCAAGTTGTCGTTTTAGAATATTGCCTTCTAGAGAAGCATTCTAGCGAATAACACCATTTTACTGAAATATCTGCCTTTTCAAACCTAAAGACATTGGGATCAAATGAGCTCCACTGTACTTCAGGCCTGGCCTAGAATGTACAACGCTCTACCATTTTATTTCAACCTTTAACCCAAAGAGGTCCTTCTCTTTATTTTCCTACCCCTCTTACCAGGAATTAGTCACCACCTTACTACCCAGGACAGAGGCAGCAGTGCATTAAATAAGGAATGACTGCCATCTTGTGGCCATTGTAATTGAAGGCAGATAATCCTGATAAACGCTAGACAAGAAAAAGGTGAACTGGACTGAGAAATGCTGTTCTATCCTTATTAACTTTAAACCCCAACACTTAAAGAGCACTATAATGCAATTATTTTTGGTGAAAACGCTCATAGCGATATCATAATATTCAGGAAGGGGATTCATTTCATCAAAGTGCAGCAGCGAGTGCAGAACATAAAGCCTTAATCTAAAATAGAAACTGGAGTCTGTGTAAGACTGACAATTATATGGACAAGTAAGAAGAGAAATTAATAATTTATACTGCCCACTCCTTACTCCAGCCATTTATCTTCATTGTTTTTAATGCTAAGAATTTGTAAAGGATCATAACTCAATAGGTTCCAATATTTCTAAAGCTGAGGTGACACGTTTGCCACACATCTCAATAGCCCATGTCAGCACCGGAAGTTGGTCAAGGCCTACCCATAACCAGAAACAGATTGGAGGCAAACGCTTCTCTCAGATCTGCGTGGCACATGTTGTCTTCAATATTCTTTCCCTTGACATGTGACAAATTTGCAAATTCTGCATCTTTAAGATGCACATGGCATAGCAAGGAAAGCAGCGGCAGTGAGACGTCAGGAGCGCGTCTAAGAACGCTTTGTTCTGATACTTTAAAGCAGAAAATAGAACTACTTCTCTGCCCAGAGATCGAAAATGCTGCGTAAAGTGAAAACTGGTTTTTTGAGCGGAGATTTCAAGGTGTCTTTATCCATGTCTTTTTAGCTGAGGAAAATGACTTACTAAAAATTTACATTTTAAATAAGGATAGGTTTACAAGAAAACATTCTCTCTCCATAACTTCTGTAAGATTCCTACAGCAAAACCTTAAATGTTAAGTACAAAACACTCCACCTGGTGGTAGAAGAAATTTCATCTTTCTACAAAAGACCCTCCCCAGGCAGGGGGAAAAAAAAGAAAGAGGGAATGAATCAACAAAACACACAAGTCTAGTTAGAAGCTGGGTAAGACACTCCACCGCAGTTGGTGAGCATCTTAAAAGCAAAATCCAGACAGAATCTGTCTCTCTATAAATCTTTCCACCCCTTTCCATTACTAGTTAGGTACTGTTGGCTCTAAGCCATCTGATTTTACTATGATTTATTAACTGCTATGCATTATATATGAGATTCAGGTTTGCTGAAGAGTTACCCTTATGGTCATTGTTGCATACAAATCAGCTACTGTTAGAGGGGTTTATTTCATCATTTTATGCTGCTAGCACTTCTGCTAGGCAGTAGTATAATGCGTAGCTGAAAAAGAAAACCCTTCCTGTTATATTCTCCTATATACGGTATTCACACATGCAGCGCATGTTAAGAACAATAGTCCTTTGTTCTGGTCTGTTTATGAAAGGAAGAAAAAAGCATTCGGAACAATGGATAAAAAGAAATAAAAACCTGTTGTCTAAATGAGGGATTGAGATTTTCCCAATTATAGCTACACTGCTGGGCCATTTTCTCTGGTAAGACCAACTGAAACGTGAGAAAGAGCAGTAATGTGAAGAAAACCAATTTACTCTTGGTAGGAAATTGAAAAACCTGGAGCAGAGATCTAAGCAGAGCTGTCTCTGAAATAAGCTATCACAAAGCGGTGCTTCTATACACTTTCTACATTGAGACATTTGATTAAGTAATTTCACTCACATTTCTAGTCCAGCTCTCAGGGCAGTAGCTGGAAGGCTCACCTCTATCACCCTTCCTGTGTGTTTGCCTCGAGCATAAACAATAAGGCAAACACATCACATTACCTAAATGGCCTTGAATTACCTGCAGCAAAACACAACGAATACTGTCTTACTGTTGTAGGGAGCCAGAAGAAAAGCAAAAGAGGTGTTTGACCATACCTTTTTATAGAAAGGGGTAGGTTGTCCTGTTTTTCTGAAATTCTGTGTCTCACTCTCTCCTCAAGCATCCTACACAGTTCAAGTGTGGGATTGTTGCTAAGTGTTTCTGAAGAAAGGTGCTTCTTCCTTCAGGAAGAGTGAATCAAATATTCTGTACTCTAAGCTTTGATGAAACTGATCCAGATATGCAGAATCAGACCTACGGAGCCATAGGTGAAATGACTCTACAGTCTCAAATGAATCTATGCACTTAAAAAAACAGAAACCACTCATGAATGCATTCTCTAAAAATGTTTTAAATATCCAGATTTCCTCTTTAGTGATTGAGGAATAGCTATCACAAGACAGATTCAATTGGAGTCACTTGTAAGAAAAACTGAGTGGAACATTTTTAGTGCAGTTGAGTATTGAAAGCATTTTTAGATACCCACTATTCACCTACTGATAATTTTAAGAATAACACAGATGTGCTAATTACTAGCTGAGAAGGGAGATGGTAATCCCTCTCTCTCTCTCTCTCTCTCTCTCTCTCTCTCTCTCTCTCTCTCTCTCTATTTTTGTCTTTTGAGACAGGGTTTCACTGTGCAGTTCAGGCTGGCCTTCAGCTCACTTTGTAGCCCAGGCTGGTTTGAACTCACAGCAATCCTCCTGCCTCAGCCTCCTGAGTGTTGGGATTACAGGCATGCACCACCATTCCTGGCTTCTTAATTTTTTTAAAACTCTAATTTTTACAGAAATTTTCAACATTTAATGAGTTTTATCACCTAAAACTTCCAGAGAGGAAAGATACTAAAATGAGTACAAGAATTCAAAGAGGACAGGCAAGAGGAACCAAGAAGAGGCTGAGCTGGTTTCCTGCTTGGGTCCTTGAAAGCACCAATTACAGGCTGCACCGACAGGACAAGCCCGCCCCTCCTCTACGATGTCATCAATACTTTCAAATTCTCAAGATTTTTGTAATTTTTAGGATCAGTGGCTTGAGAACTTCCATAAATGCAGGACTGTCATTTTGTGTCATAGCTCAGTTACCTTCCACTAAGAGGGAATTATGCTTTCTTTCCCAAAGGTGTGTCATTCAGAAATATGGAAAATTCATTCCCTGGAAAGAAACTATGACGTGGAATATGAGATTTTCATAAATTCAAAAGGAAGAAAAAACTAAAGTAAAAGTAAATCATTAACAATTTTTAATTTTTTTAGTCTCATGAGTATGTGTTTGCAGCACCTACGGATTACATTCATCATGGGGAGTTTGTCCATGTACACAGCAAAGCTTAATAATTTTACTGTATCTCCCTCCTCCTCTGCTCAACCTTTCTCTTGGTCATTTACCCTTTTGCAAAAGATCTGTTTCCCTGCTTCCTAGTGTCTATCTTTATGTTTTAATTTATATTTCAGTGTCTCAACATTATAAAAGATCTTCAAACTAAGTGATTGAAAAATCTCATAAACCATCCCCCAAGCAATTACCTCTGCATGGTCTATGTTCTGACAGTACTGTATCTGTTAAAAATCAGTATGCGATCCCTATTTTCTGGGAGACCAACATGAGCTAAACGAACAGAAATACCGGATTGAAGAACATGTGTGCACAGTGTTGATTCCATCTTCTCTTTCTCCTACCGACCCTGTTGATGCTGATAAACATTGTTTGGCCTTGGCAATCTGGACCCTCAGGTCTATGAACAAACCCTAATTAAGTTAAGTGGTACTTGTTCTAAGGACATCTGCTACCAAAAGTTTCAAATATCCAAAACAAAACATAATATTTGAGTTCCCAGAACATTATAATTAATATAGAAGTATTTTTTTTCCTAAAGAGTAGACTGCAAACTGAGCTGTTGCTTTCAATATTCCCAAACCTGCAAAATCTCCAATCTCACGGCGAGCTTTTCCTTTTATTTCTTTAGACACTCTCTAAAGATTGACAGGTTTAATAATTAAAATGCTCGTAAACAATCAGGCAGCAAAGCATTATTATGCAGCAGAGACTGGAAGGAAATCTAAGATGTGCCTTTCTCTTTGGGGAAGAAATAGCTTGGTTACACTTGAGCTCATCTTCTGCTAGCACACGGCACTCTTCCCTCAGGATGGCACCTGCAAGGCAAAGGAAAACAAGTTTTCCAGCTGATTTCTTTGGTGTGGATAGCAACGTGGCCCTGCAGACCAGAGGCGTAAAAGAAATCAGAAGAGAGCTGCGAGGGAGGCTTTGTCCACCACTGGATAAGAAACCTGTCTTCCTTAATCCTTAGAATCCTTCTATAAAACTGGCATAAGATACACTCTGCTGTAGATTTTTGCTTATAAGGCAATGCCTATGCATGAGTTTAAGGTGAATAAAGTGATATTAAGTGAAGCATACCTGACCATTTTAATACATCAGTTTTCATTATCAATTACTTTCAGATATATAGCACAATTGAGCTTTACACAGTTCCAAATGCATTCGTTTGATAACTTTCTCTAAGAAAAGTAATTAATATAAGTACCTTGCAATATTTATAGATACAAAAAGAAGTTTCTTCGATTTATTTTTTACATTTGTGATGCTGAGATTACAAATAAAGGGTTTAGACTCATGCTACTGAATGAATGTAATTTTCCAGTTTCTGATAACAAAACTTTCAAGGGAACAAAGAATCTTACATATGGGTAGATATGAATTGTTGGTTGTATTATAGCTCATGGGTGCCTCTTAGCAATATTGAATTTTATGAAAACCCTGAATATTTACTTGGTTAGGCGATATGTACTGTGATTTAAGATTAGTATAGTATTTAATCTTACAGGGGTGAGCTGGTATTTCAAATTGAGAGATTGGAGAAGGGACTCTCCAAGACTTTATGATGGAATTTGAACTTTCCTGTTGTATAAAAATGATTGGCCCTGGTTACACTTATCTTCCCCACCAATCTGCATCCCACCAGTAAAATTATAGAGCTGACACCTCCCATCCTCCCACAACATAGCATAATTTGATTAAAAGCATTTCATATATGCTATCCTACATTATAGTACAGCTCACCCAGATTCAGACAAATGGGTAGGGTATGTGTTTGTCACACGGTGCATTATTTACAACCACTCATGAATGAAAACTTATGCACAGAGAGAGGTCAAAAGGGGAGGTAGAGATTGTTTTGATGTGGTGATATTGGCATCTGATATGATGGTGCTTTGGACCATATTGACACGAGTGAGGATTCTATGTAGCAACTGTTCAATACCATCCGTTGGACTTCTCTGATAGACCACTTAACTATCTCAGCTTTCCCAGTGATCATCTCATTTATCTAGGATTATTGCACTGAATTTACTGTTTGGTTTTCTTCCAGAACTGAAATGTCAAGTCCAGTGTCATGTATGCAGTAGCTTTGTGCTGTGAGAGCTTTGCAGATCCCCCAAAAGCTGCTAGCAGTTGATCTTTGGATAGAGCTAGAAATAAATAAATCCTCTTTAGCAGATCAATATTCATCCCATTTAATGCTTGATGTGAAACTTGTGGATTTGTGGTGGTAATGCTGATGTACAGCTAATCGTTGAAAATGGGCATTAGGGCTTTTATAGCATGGCAACATATTGTCAGGAAGGGGAACCCAGCCTTGAAAAGAATACGGTAAGTTTATACAGATTTGCCACACATTGGGAAATCATTTGGGTTGTGTTACTGTGCCGTACTGGGAACAAATAACGTGGACAGCAAATGGGTGTGTTTTGCAAGAGAAATTCCTTGGTTTGTCACTCTTTCTTGGACAATGGTTAAAAAATAAAGTACCTAGTTTATCTGAGGAGTCTGGATTGTGGGAGACGGGGACCAAAATTCATGTTGAATTATTTTTTTTCTTTTCTTTACACATCATCAAATTAGCAATAATTGCCTCACAAGAATACCACTTAGTATAATAGCCAAAACCCTGAAGGAGCATCAGAATTTTGTCCCCAGAAAATCATACTAAAAGTAAAGAGGTTCAAAGAATGGAGTATTAATTCAACAATTAATTCAAACTAATGAGAAAGACATTGTGCTAGGGGGTAAGGGTAGAAATAGAGTTAATGACAAATGATAAGGTATACATTCTAGTCAAGGCTATGAAAGTCGTATGTTAGTGTTCTCTTAGACTCGGGGTTAAATATGTTCCTTCAGATTAAACAGTTTTATTTTCTGCTGTAGATATATGATAATTCATACAGTTGTGGTATCAGGAAAACCTAGTTCGTGCTAGACATTCTTTGCATGCAAAAGCTTTTAGCCCAACCACATAAGCTGTAATAAAGATATTTGTGGTCATCAATGGTATACATATTTGTAACCATATTTCTTGATTATTAATTCAATGTATGCAAACAAACTGCATGTGATCTTTGTGTGAAAACCTTAACTTTCCAATGTTCTTACTGATTCTGACTGCCCTGATAAATCTTAGTGAGCTTCAAAACCAAGTTAAAAAGGGATGCCTTTGTGAAAAAACATGGGGAAAAAATGCACTTACTTTAAAGATTGAAATCAGAGAACTACTATTCATTTGTTTCTCTGCACAAGTGATATTCTTTCTCAAATAATAGGTTTTCATTTAAGTCTTCTGAGAAATGAGACATTATCATCTTTACGTGATGGGAGAATCCATTAAGCTTAAAACATGTGGAGTAACATCTGTGGCTCTAGATCTTCTGTGGACTTTTCTTCAGCGCCAGCTTTCCTCAGGCAATATCTCCATTTTGTCCCTGATAAATGACATTTCCCCCAGGTTCCAGCCACAAGAAGTCACTGTTCCTTGGCTGGCAAAGGCAGATGGGATGAGAGGGTAGGTCACGGTCACCAGGTAATTTTTATCAGGTGAAGAGTAAATCAGTAAACAGAAGAGGAAAGGTATGTTTATGCTCGAGGCCAGGAAAGTTGAGAAATAGCAACAAGCAAGGCCGGAGACAACTGGGGACGTGAGTGGGTGCTTCTGCAAGGGAGAGCCGAGGCCTGTGAGGTCATGTAGCTCACACAGAAATGCACCCAGCCAGCTGGAGTGTCAAGGAGGTGCAGTGACATGTGGATGTTCAAATCTTCCAACACACGACATCAGCACGTAAACTGTGTGCCTGTGGGTGTGAGTCCATGGAGACAAATGGCCAGGTCTTCATCATATACTTGGGCTAGAACAAAAATGTTGTTGAAAAGTTCTTTCCTAAGAATGAAATTTTTAAATTTTATATAAAGTCATGAATAACTACATAACAAGCCATTGTTTCCCCAAAATACAGCACCCTTTCCCATCTTTAAATATGGAGATTGACATCTGGGAGACAAACAATTTCATTCAACCCAGCCACCAATTGCTGGCCTGAAGAACAGCTTGCCTGAAAGCCAGGATGGCTTCACTTTCTAAAAATATCTGGAAATGAAATGTTTTCAGTTTTTGGACATTAATTTTAGTGGCTAAAGGTAATTAATTAATGGTGAATTTTAATGGCACTAGTTAATATGGAAAACTTCATCTGCACATTATTTGATATACATACAATTTCTGGCATAAATTGTATTCTTCCTGTTTCTTGAGAGTTTCATCCTCACACTTGAGTTTCAAAGAGGATCACCCATGCATATTCTCAGGAATAAGGGTAAACTAAGACCATGGCGAAACAGCTTGCTTCATATCTTTCCTTGACTTACTGAGAAACAAACAAGATTTCATTAGATTGCTGTTTTCATGTATTGGCTACTCAGAAACAAGAAATAAACAATGCGTTTGCCTTACATGGATAAGATGTCCCACTGGCTCATTTCTTCAACAATTACTTCTTGAGCAGAGTTTGTGTGTTAGGTCAGTATGTGGTTCTTGACCCATAACATGTCACATCTCTTCTTCCCCCATCTTTTATCCTTAATCCCAAGTAGTTTCTAGCTGGGTGGGAAGACAACTAGTGGATATTCTGTTGGGTCATGCATATAGATCAGTGGATATATAAAGATCCAGTGGGCAGTATGAGTTCTGTTATTATGTGATCCTGGTTATACTCACAAACTATAGATCTATTGTAATTCTCAAGACAATAATCCACCAGTCAAGTAACAGATTATCTTCTTTTATGGGAAACAAAACACTCATCTCAAAGTACTCTTATAAAGAATTCCTATTAAACAGGTTCAGCTCCTTATGGCACAGAAAATACCACTAAAATTTCTGTTAGATAGAAGATGATTCCATTACCACTTATATGTGGCTGGATTAGAAAATTTAAGTGAAATTCAGTGATTCAAAGATTTTCATAGAAGGATCATGTGAGACAGGAAAATGAATACAGAATGAGTTTCTTCACACACACATACATATCATCTGCATATATATATATACATGTATATATATATACATATATATATATATGTATGTAGAGAGAGAGAGGGAGAGAGAGAGAGAGCTATATGTAATCTGTTATAGAACTGAAATTCAGGTCATAGCAAAGATATGAGTTCCACAGTCTTTCCGTCAGTCAACAATGATAGATTTCAAAATTAATGGGCTGCTCTGAAGAATACCTTGGTTGAGCTCACAGCTTCTAAGTGATTTAGAATTATAAAATGTTGGAAGGATATAGTTCTTGAAGAGTTGTTGTTTTAAATTTCTAAAAATATTAATCATACCAATGATGCAGTCATGGTGATCTAGGTGAGAACCGGTGATATTAGCAGTTAGCCCAAAGGAGTCCACTGCCTGGGCTTCCTACTGTGAAATGTCTTCTTCCATTAAAACGATGTCCACAAGAGCCCCGGACATGAGTCAGCAGCAGATGATGCCCTATCAGTTCATTCTGTCTGTGTAAATATAGTCTGTGATATTTTAACTAAAATTTGCCAGAAAAAATATTTAAATGTGGAGGTTTATCACTTTACTTCACTTCCACTAATCCCTGTTAAAATATTATAAATAGCACAGAGCTTAGAGTTGCAAAACAGAGACCGAACAGGACTTAACCAAAAGTCTTTTGTAAAAGATGTATTAAAACTTGCCAACAGATAACTAAACCAATATACTTTGATCTGTAGGAATTATCTATAGTCCTTATTCCTTTTATCTTTAAAATAAAATGAAGAAAAAAAATCTCTCATATTTGAAGTGGATTATTTTATTGGCGCTTTCTATGGGAGACAAGAAGTTCCTTTCCATTTCAACATATTTCTTCAGGTAACTCTTCCTCCAAGCAGAAAGAGTACGATTCGCTATAGCTTGCCAGACTGAAGCCTTTTCATTGCTGGAGTCTGCAGGGGTTGCTTGAAAAGCTCTCTAAAGAGACCTGTGCCCTCTTTTCATAAAGACGATTCATGAACAGGATTTGACACACAGACAATGGTACAGAGGCAGGGAGACACTTTGAAGTCCAAAGCATTTGACAACAAGTTTTGGCATTCCTAAAAAATAATGGAAAGGATCTTTGCTGAATTTTTATTTTGTTTTTGATCTGTCTGTAGTTCTCATGGGCGGGTTCAGGCAGGAAGTGTAACCAAAACACTCAGCCAGATCTGGAAGGATTAGTTACAGCAAGAAGGCTGTTGTGTAGATCTGAGTCATCTTTTTATGGTAGCAATTCTAAAGGAAAAAAACTTCACATGTGCATAAGCATGCCAAATTCTACTTTTTTGATAGTATAGCTGGACAAAGCATTTGATATAAAATCACCTGAAAATTAGAACTATTAAAATGCTCTTTTTATGGTGACACTTTTTCGAACTCTTAAGTAAAGGCATAGAGTTTCTTGTTTCTGAATAAAATGTGATTTTAGATATGATATTAATTGTTAGTTTGGGGTAGGCCCTGTGCTTCCTCATTGCAGTATCAGTGTCTTTTAGAGACAAGCAACTGGTGAAGATTGGGTTTAAATAACCATGGTGAGAAGACTTTATCATCGATTGAAGAACAAATAAGAGACTTTAATATGAGGATACAGAGGAAGGAGCAGGAAGGAGAAGAAAGGAGGCTGTGAAAAGAACAAACTGTTACACACAGGTACAACCTCCAAGTAGGAGTGCAGCCACTGTAAGCATTCACCGACAATGAGAAAAAGTAAAAGACAATAAATACAAAATGAAAGTAAATATGTTGCTCACACTGCTTTGCCCATGAACTACATGAGAAATAAAAAATAGTTTTAAAACTATAAGTTTCTTCTTAAAATTACTCCATGTTGGAGGATTACACTCATTCCTCTGAAATATACAACAGCAAGAATTTATTCTACACCATCAGTGAAAATTTGCTTCTGCTATGCCTATGATTGCATCACTTATTAAGGTTTGGCATTTTAATCTTCAGTAGCAGATCTCAAAACCTAGAACAAAGGAGAGACCAATTCACTTAAAAAATTAATGACCACGATTTTATTTTCCTACTTCTTTACACATTATGTTTTTATTGTGTTTGTTTGAAAATGTTCTCTCTAGGGTAACAGAACGCATAATTATAAAAATGTCACAGCACTTAAATGGCAAGCAAGTCATCATTATAACCTTACAAATTTTCCCAAATTTCTTTCCCAGAACTATTTCATAAATACTGCAGTGTATAGTGCTACAAAAGACACCTACATGCACATGAAAGCTTCATGCAACCCAATAGTTGTGTGTGTGTGTGTGTGTGTGTGTGTGTGTGTGTGTGTGGTGCTGAGGGGTGAACTGAGAGCCCTGTCCCTGTTAACTGTGTGCTCCACAACTGAGTTACATTCCCAGGCTGCCAGCTCACAGTCTGATTCTAGAATACACTTCATCTCAAACTCTAACAGATAAATGGTACAGGAAGAGCTGGGGAGATTGTTTCTTGCACAAGAACGTCACTACTGGTGAGTGTTGATTAAACTAACAGATATAAAAATATATTTCCTTGTATAATGTATAGTATATCTGTCCATTAAGCATCATCTATCTATTATTATACCACAGTCACTGCATAGTTACCATTGACAATTAGCTCACTCAGCCAATACTATCATCATGGTATAAAGCTTGAATATTCCATATATTAATAATCACTCCTGAAAAGGAGCTGATGGATTTTAACATTCAGACAATTTCCATGAATTGGTGTAAAACAGTGGCTTGTGTTTGGCTTGAGGGTATAAAGGCCAACATAATCCCATTTACTATTATTAGGTATTAAGGTAAATCCAGGTAGAAAACTAAAGAATCAAGATACTTATTCAAAATTAAGATAAATGTGAATTCAGTCACTTGCTGCCTTCTTTGCTACAGAAATTGCGGACAGCCTTCAACTTGTAGCCAGACACATAGCAGGCTAAGGAAGACATTTTTGGCAATTCTCCACTGTTTCCTATACAAGTGACTTTAGAAAAAATAATTACCAGCACAATAGACTCAATATGTGTCGTCTTTATATGTTTTTTTTTTTAATTTTATTAAGGGACAAACTCTTGCCTAATGTGTGGCTTCCTTCAAAATAAAAATACAAATTTAAAAAACTATAACAAAATTAGCCTGCACCTAAAGTTGCAAAGCTCAGGAGGCGGCGTCCCCATGACTGCTTTCCTGCTTCCCGTTTCTTCTACGCACCACACACGCACACGCTCACATCCTTCCAGGACTTTGATGTCCTAATTAATTGTGGGTGTTCGCTCTGGGTCTGTGTGCCCCCCTTCTTTCTGTGTATGAGCAGGCACCATTGGCTTTCTGTCTGCCAGTCGTCTTAGAAATCACTGGACAGCACATTTTACAGGAGAATTGAAATAGCCCCTACTCAACTTGCTTGCAGTCTTTTTTGAAATCTTCTAGGCAAGGAAGCCGAATAAATCTGCAGCTGTGGCACGATGCAGTCGTCTTCAGGATCTAATAGCCCATGAGTGCGTGAGTGGGTGAGCGTGGGGACAGCAGAGGGAGCCCCTGCACGGTTTTCCAAGGCACAGCCTGGCTCGGGGAGGCTTCTGGGTCGCAGCGACGCGCAGCGCCCTCTCCCGGCCTCTCTGGAAAGAGTTTCATCTTCAAAGAGAAATTGGTAAACGCTGAACCGGACCTGAACATGCCTTATGACAGGGTGTCAGAACAGGCGGAGCTGCATCGTCAGTATAAAAGTGATTTTTGATTAACTTAAAATTTAAAAAGAAACATATGCCTTATTTATTTCACGTAGTTTGATGTTGATTAACAAATTTCCGGGGACATCCAAACTTGCTGTGAGGGCTGAGTGGTCTCATGAGTGTTTCCCTGTCAGTGTGAGACGTTTCGGGGTGCCAGAACCCCAACATGCAGTATGCAAACGCCGTTATGCCATGGCAGGCATACAAGGGTGCCGTTTGAATGTGAGATTATTTTGCAGGGGATCAAAAAAAAATTCTATTTAAAAGGGTTTAGGATCAGGATTGGTATTGACTGACTGATGTGCTTAATGAATATATTTTCCTTGTAATAGTTCAGGGGTACTCCCAATTGCTGAATATCATTTCATTTCATACTTGCTTTTCAATTTCTTTGAAGGATCATTCAAAAGAAGAGATCTTTTAATACAGAACGACTGACAATAAAATTACTTTCAGCATCATTGTAAATATGCAATTACTAATTGTAAATAAGAGATTTTTAATTGTGATTTCCGCTGAGAACTAACAAATCTCTACCTACTTCATATGATATCAAATCAGATGTGTAATAGCTTTCAAATAAACCCACTTTTGCAATAATTTTTTCTGTGAACTCTGTCTCTGTAGGAGAGCACCATGCTACTTTGATTTAAAATTTTAATAATGTGGAAAATATTTCTTTAATACTTTGCTGCAACCTTATAACTACTAAAAGAATCCATACATAGGAAATAAACCAGATATTTAACAGCCAGGAGTTTATTGATATTTTGATATTTTGCTTCATATTTTGCTTGATATTTTGCTTCCATTTTGATCCAGTGTACTAAGCTTTGGGGTCATATTTTTAATCTACATTTATGCCATTGCTTTGAAAATGTTCTCCTCTATACTTAAAAATATAAATCATAAGTGCTGAATGTGCACACATAGCACTCAATTGTGAAAACATACTTTTATTCAGAAAATTTCCCAAGATACTTTAAGACATCACTGACTTCTCTATCAAGAAAAGCAATTTAAGCTGGTGAAGATAAGCAGCATCTCCTTCCTGCCTGCTTATGCCGTGAGCGTTTAGCTTCCTGTGCCTGAGATTCTCCTTCAAGCCACCTCGTTTTCACTTCTCCTTTGTTGGAGCCAAAAGATCAAGAAGCTAGTAACACCCAGGCCTAAGCCTTTGACAGGTCTTAAACATTTTCCCAAACCATATCTTTGATCAAGTTGAATGAAGACCACCTTGCACAGAATATCTCATTTTCATATACAAGGAAAATTACAGCAATATGAATCCTTACGTTGAGGAATTTTATGAGCTTAACCAATAGTCATGTGTTGATTGCATTTATTTGTTTATTTATTTGTCTGTTTGTTCTTCTTGGCACCAGAAATTGAACTCAGGGCCTCATGCTTGCCAAGAAAGTCCTATGCCACTGAGTTACATCCCTAGCCCTGCTAAATGCTTTTAAATGCATTTCTTCATGCAATCCTCACAAGTCAATGGGATGAATATTATTCATATCCCTGTCCTATGGATGAAATAAATTCAGAATTATAAAAGTAAGGAAGCTGACCAAGGTCACATAGTTGGCCAATGACAAGGTTAATGCTGGATTCCAAAGCCCTTGATCTTAATTAGCCTTAGCTTTGCTATGTTATCTCTTCTGAAAAAAATAGCATTCCATCAAAAGAAATCTTTGATATTGCAGTATGGGACAAAAATGAGCAGAACTCTATAAAAAGAGTTTCTTACATTTAACATAATCTTTGGGCTATGCACCAGCCATCTCTCTGCATGTCAGCCTGAGAAGAAATGGCATGCTCTCGGGTTCGTAGTCCATGCTGTCATAAAGTCATCTTTGTTGATGAAAACTACTTAT
>PVKN010024025.1:0-14581 GCA_004027915.1 Capromys pilorides
AAGTTCCACTGGTTGTCTATCTCTTGGCTACTTAAAATTAACAATATGGTATTTATCTCAAAATGTAATATCAGCCTGTAATGCTGCATTTATTATTAGAAGAAAAAGCTTGATTCAAGATTAACATTCATAAGACCAAGTAAGTCCTCTAAAGATATCAATGTACTTATCAGAACCATCACAAGATCTTCTAAAATCTGACTATCTGTTTTAGGTCACAGAAAAAATGATACATGACTTCTGGAAGTTCTGAATTGCCCATATACTTCTTTAAAGGATATTGTACTTGAAAAGCTTGTATAAACTCAGCTAAGCTTGTAGAGGGCCAGATTGCAGCAGGTCTAGAAGCTCCACCCTCTAGACAAATAGGGGAAACCTCAGTTTCAGTAATGAGGCTATGATTAAGGCCATCTTGTCCTTAGGCTCACATCTACATTTCAAAACATAAATAACTTTCCTAATGCAAACAAAATCTGAACATAAGAACTTTTTACCATTTTGTTTTTTACAATACATTTTAAGTTGTAAAATAGCCTCATAATACTTTGCATTACCTTCACTCTTTTTCAGCATGTAAGGATCAAACGTCTTGCAGTCCCTAATGAAGCACTCTAAAGGAGTGAGAGACTTTGATTGTGAAATAACCTGGAGCTCAATAGACATTACCTTTTTAGGCATCCCCACCTTTTTCTTATTGATTTCTCTACCCAGTCATTCCTTCAGTAGCCCTCTCCAGAGCAGGTGGATGCTCCTGTTGGAGAGAAGAGAGACAAGATCCCACCAGCCTATCCACCCTCAAACCGGTGCGTGATTCTTATCTCCTGAAATATCTCACAAACCATTCACTTACTCTTAATGTATATTTCTGAGTAAAAGTTACAATTGGTCTGGAGACGGGAATGCCTACAGAAGAAAGCATAACTATTGTATAAAAACTTGTCAGTGAGCACTTTTCAGGCTATGGAAGAGCACATCTAGAGATAAATAAAACAACTGACTGGAGGATTTGTCCCTGTGTACTGAGCCAAGTCTCTAGACACTTGTGTTTCCAACCTAATCATCTAGAGAAGCATTTTTAGCAACTGGACAAGATTTAAACTTTAAGCTCACAGGCTAAACATATATATATATATATATATATATATATATATATATATATATATATAGCCTAGCATCACATTTTACATGTTGGTAAACATTTTAAAGCTGACAAAAATCTCTTAGTTAATGTGCAAGATACAGATGTAAATGATTTTCCCAAATAGCCACTGTAGAATGTAAATTATTGCAAGCTGCTGCAGCTTAATTTTTGAAGTGACTTATTAAACTGTCCTACTGAAAAGCTCAAGTAGAATTCCTAGTTTCCTAGTAAAGAGAGAAAAAAGTACAATAGGTAAGTGGAGATATTCTGGTGATCAAGAGCCAGTTGCCATCAAGCACCTTCAGGTATCGGCCAGAGAGTAGCCCTAGCAATGACCCTTCAGGTTTTATCAGAGTCTATTGGCTCACACAACCAGAGATCCATCTCCAGAAAGGAATCCAACCATTTCTCTGGTCAATATTCCATCAGCCATAGGCTTCAATAGGGATCCACCAAAGAACAGCTGGGGAAACCTGTCTTCTGCTTTGAAGAGTGGCAGCTGCTCTACAGCAGGCAGAGTACCACTGTTTGTCGAAGTTCTATAAGGAATAGTTAAGAGCCTGAACAACATTACCTAACACTTCATGGCAAAGGGTTTAAAGTCCAAAACTTAGTTATTATGCACCTAAATAATTAGACCTAGGAGAAAATGTTAAGGTCCTCCCTTACCCTAAAGTGTTTTGGTCCCATACGTGTGCTGCTTTCAGAGATAGCTTCTTCTGGTGTCACCCAGAAGTCTGTTCTCTCCACTGTGTCTCAGGTTTAGCCTCCCGAAGGAGACCTTCCCTGAACAATAAGCCAGGACATGGCTTTTACATATGTCCTCCTGGGTGGGCATAGTCCTCTTTGTCTCATCTGACCCAGAGATAGGGTATTTGTCCTTTCTCTAAAATGACTTCCCTGTCTTCAGCATTAACAAACACTCATTTTCTAAGGGCTTCACTTAGTTGGAACATTCTATATCATTTTTCTCTCTTAGGGAGGGGTTTATAGCATGTATTAAGAGTCTCACTACTAGATTGGATTTGTAGTGATCTGCCTGATCTGCCAGCCTCCCAAGAGATGGGATGATATCCGTGTGCAACCACACCCTAGTCTAAATTTCTATCTCAGTATGCCCATAGGCAGGGCTGGCATGGCAGGCCTGGTGATCAGGCCTTGGTCCCTGTGACTGTGTAGAGATTGCTTTAATCCACTGAGCTATTTGTTCAGCCCTATATTGTTCTCCTAATTGTACATGCCTCTACAAAAGGAAAGTACAAAGAGGTGGGAAAATTAAGAGTAAGGTCAAAGGAAGGAAACTGTAACAGAGCTGGTCTGATATTTCCTCTAGCATGTAGAGGAGGATCAGAACCAGTCTATCGCAGTGAAACCTGTCCTCCAAGTCTTTAAGAACAGTTGCTGACCTAATGTCATCTAATTGGCAAAAGGAGCCCCGTGTTTCATAGAGAGGCATGTATGATTTTAAGTCTGAGCTATATTTAAAAGTCCCATTTTAGAGTTTACATAAAATTCACTAAGAGGCTTACTAATGTTTCTCTCTCTAGCACTGTTGTGTAAAGTCAAGCAAGGAATACCAGTACATTTAACTGCTCAAATGCAAAATGAGCACACAACAATCATAAAATGTCCCATTAGAGAAATATCTTAACCTTATAACATTTCCATGTTTTAGCTTAGTTCTACCAACATTTTGACCAACATTTTAACAAAATCATGTAAGAGACAAAATTATAAGCAATTTTAACCAAACTATATGAGACAACAAAATTTGAGCAATTATGAGCAATGGGCAAAATCATCAACATGTAAGGAATAAAATTTGTTACCTAAGCAAGACCCAATTCAGAATTTATGAAAGAAAAGCAAACTATATCTGTTTAATGATCTCGGTGGGACCTCCAAATGATGCACGAAGAAAAAACTTATCTGGGGTGGATGACCTCCAATAGGGAACCTCCAAATGATACAGGAAAAACCAATCCCCAACTTGAAAAGTACCTGTGATGAGTTTGTGTTCTCTAAAACCAAAAAATGAGTTCTAGGAACAAACAGAGGTAATGAGCAGAATGTATTTATTAAGGGAAAGCAAGCTCCTCTCTGAGAGAGGGACAGGAGGGGGGTCCTGAGTGGGTGTCCCCAGGGAAGCTGTCTCTTCCAGGGACTTTTATAGACGAAAATCATGTAGTGAGGTGGGTCTAAGGTTGTGGAGAAGACATGGGAACTCACTTAGGTGGGTATGAAGTGGGACAAAACCATGGTCAACCAATGAGATTACAAGCACCATTGCTCAGGTAAAATTGATTAAAATCGGAATCCAATGGGAAGGCGAGTCATGTAGCAAGTGGGCAAGTACACTGCCTATTGGGCTTGGACTCATGACACTTTCCAAGCTCTTTCAAAGTGATTGATACTTATTTAGCGTATCAATCCCTGATGCCCACCTTTAAGGAAATATGTAGTTGCTTTTGTTTATTCTTGTCTTGAGACCTGGACCACGGCAGTGGAGTAGTATCTGTCTCTAGTTGTAAGTCATCTTGTCTTTCATGTCATCCTTGAGTGCCTGTCTGACTGCCTATAATATTTCTGTCTAATTCAGCTGCCTACAACACTAGAAACTACCAGGATAAACTCGTGTTCTGTATTCATGCCTGCTTGCTACGTGATTCATTTTGCCATTTTGTCCTGAATTTATTCAAGCACAACTGTGCTTTTTAACCTTATTTGTTGATCATTGTTTTGTTCTTCCTCGTGTATGAGTTCCCATGTTTTCCATCTGAGACCTGCTGCACCACATGGTTTTGCTCTATAAAAAAATCCCTGGAAATGGCAGATTTCCAGGGCAACACATTCAGGTCCCCCTTCTGACCTCTTGGGCAGGATCTTTCTTTCCCCCAATAAAAATTTGTGCTCTTAACCTCCATTGTTCCTAAAATTCATTCTTCTGTTTTAGAGAAAATAAACCCATCCCAGATATTTTTCAGGTTGAGAGTTTCATTCCCCTATATCAATATCATAATGTAGTAGCATTCAGTCTAAAGTTGCGGGGCTTGCCAGGTAGCACAGTTGGTTAAAGCACATGATTCGGCAAAGTCTCTCAGGTGCCAGGGGACCACGGTTCGATCTCCTCCCCCACATGGAGCATAAGACATGCACTTAAGGTAGCCTCAGCCAGAAAAAAAAAAAAAAAAAAAAAAAAAACCCAAAACAATGTTGCATTCAGTGTTTTGGATATAGCCCATGGTTTAAGGGGCCCTACCAAGCTATTTATTTTAACACTGGAGCTATGAGTTGTATGTTTCAAAGATAAGGCCTGGCTCTCTCTATAGGTCCCACCTGATGGACATTGCAGCTACTTTTTTTTAGTGGCTTTTTTTTTTTTAACCTTAACAGGATTTTATCTGTTCTTGGGTATGTTTTTTTTGTTTTTTGTTTTTTGTTTTTAATTCGGTGCTGGGGATTGAACTCTGGACCTTCCACTCGCCAGGCAAGTGCTTATTCTACTGAACTATCTCCCCAGCCCCCTTGAGTATCTGTTTTGATCAATGAAATAATTTTAAGTCTTTAAACATGAACAAAAATATGTATTACACTTATATAAACCATTCTCAGCATTATTTTGGTTAGTTAGCAACCTGAATATATTGCAGTACTTAGACAAGATAAAATCTCTCCAAGATGAGAGTTAGGCTTTAGATATAACTAAAGGGAATGAGTGAAGAGAAAGTTGTTCCAGTTACAGCTTAAACAAGGTATTTTTTTTTTTTTGAAACAAGATATTTTTCAATGACTTTTTATTTGGGTATAATGACTGGAAGGAAGATCAGGGCTGGAAAAGGACAAAAAACTGCCAATGCTCAGTAATAGGCTGGATTTCTCTTTCTCATAGTCATGATTAATAAGGGCTCCTGTGTGGAGGTGACAGGGAGAAATACCAGTCCTGCCAGAAGGAGAAAGTGACCCCAGGGCCCTTTAGTTTTACTGGGTCACCTGGGAAGGTGAATGTGAGCTCTGGGACTTCTGCCTCAGAGAGCAACTCACTTCTTGTGGTTGCCTTGCCAAGCAGGGCATGGTTCAGGGGACCTCTTACAGCAGTCCCTTTCAAGTTGCCTGGCTTTTGACAGTGGTAGCAGATGAATACAATCAGTGAGTTTTTCCTGGAATCCTGAGAATTAGACTTAGGGTCTGTTTCTTTTAGTGCTACAGCAAAGGCAACAGGGATTTTTTTAGTCTTTGTGTTTTTCTTTTTTTAGCTGTCTTATGCTGCCTTAAGATTGGGGTTTGAGATCAAACCACTGTTCCTTTTGTGTGACTGTGATTACCAAAGCAGGCACTTAAACCACTGAGCTAACCTGAAGGCCCCCCAGTCTATGTGTTTTCTTTCCTGGGTTTTTCTTCCAGTCCTAATTATAGAATAGTAAGAAAGCCGATTTTACTAAAGTGTTGAGTGAGCTATCTGAAGCAAAAGCTATATTTCATAGTTCTTTTTTAAAAACTGTCTGAGCTGACTGAGTAATGAGCTTATCAATAAGATAAATCTGTCCCTCTGTTGAGTTAAGGTCAAGGAGATATGTTTTACCAGTGTCTCTATTGAATGTTCCAAGAAAGCAGAATGGTGGTCACTCTTCTCCTGACAAATAGTAGAAAATTTAAAATAGCTAGAGGTCTTGGTTTTAATATGCAGTGGTCCTTCACTTATCAGGGAGATTATATTCAAGGTACCCCTTTGAGAAGTGAAAATCAGTGAAGTAGCAACACTATATTTATTTTAGTATTTACATATGTTTTAAGGCATTGCAAATCTCACACTGTTATAAATCTTTCCCACATTTTTAAAAACACTTCTAATGTTCTTAACCGATTTTAAACTTCTAAACCTATGTGATTTTAACAACATATGTATACTGTGTGATACTGCAAAGTCCCATGATATAGTGAAAAATCTGCAATAAGTAATTTAAATATTTCTCAAAAACTCACAAAATAGTGAGTCTACGAAAGTTGAACTGTGCAATAGCAAGAGAGTTCTGTGTAAGAACGCACTCTTGAGGGCAGGACAGATAGCTTGGCTATCTAAGCACCTGCCTGGAAAACAAAATGACCCCAGTTTATTCCTTGGTACCACATGCTATGCTGGTCTCAAAACCCTGAGAATACTGTTGTGGCCCTGAAACCGCGTGTGGTCATGTACCACTTAATTCCAGCACTGAGAAGACTGAGACAGGAGGATCACTACAAGTCTAAATTGCATAGCAAGATCCTATATCAAATAAGTCAATAAATAAATAATAATTAAACAAAAAATCAATATGCACTTGAACTATCTCTTCTAATCTCCCTCATGGCTATTAGACCAGCACGGGCCTTCGGTAAGGACTGCTTTTTTGGGCTCTAGTGGGAACAGATAGTTCCTGGTTGCCTATCTTCTGGTTGTTGAAGATTAATAATATATTTATCCTCAAATGTAATAACAGCTTATAATGTGATTTGTCTCTCCTTGATATAAAATGTTTGACTTAACATTAACATAGTATTCTATTTTTCTAGCTTACAGGTTCAAGTAAATCCTCTAAAGACACTAATACACTTAGCAGTGTCATCTACATTTTTCCTATTTCTAGCTTGATCTGTTTTAAATCATTGAGAGAAAAGAGGCATAAACAAAAGCAGTCTCATATGGATCATAATTATGCCTTA
Organism: Capromys pilorides; assembly: GCA_004027915.1. Taxonomy (NCBI): domain Eukaryota; kingdom Metazoa; phylum Chordata; class Mammalia; order Rodentia; family Capromyidae; genus Capromys; species Capromys pilorides. The sequence goes on from PVKN010024025.1 coordinate 6,839, forward strand.
AGTATAAATACAAATAGTTTTTTTAATGTAAAGAATATTTAAACATAACACAATTTTGACCATTTTTTTCTTTTTACAGTAATGTTTTAGTTGCAAAAGTCTATCAAAATTAATATTTTCCTCTATATTCCATTTTGCCTCTAGAGGGATAAGTAGGCCATGCACACATGCAGCTCTTTTTTTAAAAATGAGTGTAGACATCTTCAAAACACTTAATAATGTACTCTAGTGGAGTAAGAGACTGTGAATAGATACAAAAAGTAGGGGAGGGGCCGATAAGGCTCAGCAGTCTAAAGTGCCTGTTTAGGCAAGCTTAGGCAACTCTAAGGACTGTGGTTGGATCCCCAGCTTGTGCCAGCCTCACCCTCAGGGCAGGCTGAGGGAGCTGGTCATAGAAAAAAAAAAAAGGAAGAGAGTTTGGGCATCCCCTCTCCACTTCTAATTGGTCTTTATACCCTCAAGTCATTCCTCAGGTAGATTTCATTCCAGAACAGGTGGATGCCATCTGGAGTAAGACAGAAAGACAGAATTCGATCAGCCTAAACACCCTCAAACTGGCACATGTTTATCCTCCCAGAAAATTCATGAACTGCATACTTAATCTTATAGAATTGGTCTTCATAAATGTAAGTTACATTTGGTCTCGTGACAGAAATGTCTATAGAAAGAAGCATAATTTTTAATGAACTATAACATAAATATAAAAGGTGAGTTGGAAGTAGAGCACCTTACCTGCTGTGCTGTGAAGGGGATCACCTCTGGAGATAAACGAAAAGAAAGTGATTTTGTAGAATTTTGCCCTGGGTCATAGGGCAAAGAAATCTCCAAGACTCTTGTATTATTTTTTTTATCTCATTACCAAGGCAAACTATCCCAGCCACCAAACTAGGTTATATTAAACCACTGAAGGGCCAGCAAGATGGCTCAGCAACTTAAAGTGCTTGCTTAGAAAAACTTAGGCAGCCTCAGTGACTGCAGTTTGATTTCAAGCATCACATGCTGTGCCAGACCCACCCCCAGGGCAGGCTGAGCTAACCATAATGTAAATAAATAAATAAACAAACAAACAAACCACTGAAGCTCACAGGTTAAGCTTATATTTATCATCTAACAATCACATTTTTTTTTATTACTGTTGCCTAAGTTTTCCTAAGCAGGCACTTTAGATTGCTGAGTGATCTTACTAGCCCCAACAATCACATTTTATGTGTTGGCAAAAACACACTGTAGTTTATGTCTAGTTGACCCCCAAAGCCTCAGTCTGTCATGGGGCAGCTTCTGGAGTTTGGAATTGATTCTTATGCTAGGTTAATGGGTGTGAGTGCCCTTTGGCAAGTATTCTGCATTACAATGTAAGGAAGGGAGAGAGGCTGACACAACTGCCACCAATTCCTTTCCTCTAGCTCTTTGCCATCGTGAGGAAAGGTTGCTCTTTGTCATAAGCCACTCTGCCATGGAACCACCCGAGTATAGGCTTCACTAGCTGTGAGCTAAATAAACCTTTCCTGCCTTCATTTTGGGTGTTGGGTATTTGCTACAGCAAGGAGAGAAGAGCAACAGAGACAGTGATGCAAATCTTTCTTACATTTATCTTAGTTACTATATGTAAGGCACAAATATAAATAATTCCCCAGGCAGTGGCTGTGAAATGTAAATTATTGTAAACTGCCTCATGTGAATTTCAGCAGGGCACCTCGTTGTAATTAAGTTGTTCTACTGAAAAGTTTAGGGAGAATTCCAAGTTTATTAGCAGAGAGAAAAAAGTACAATGGATAAGTAGAGATCTTTCAGTGGTCTTGAGCCAGTTTCCACCAAGGGACTTTTGGATATCTACCAGAAAGTAGCCCTGGTCATGACCTCTCAGCTGTTCTCTCTCACAGAGAACAGTCTCCATAAGTAAATCCATCTGTCTCTCTAATCAACATTCCATCAGCTATTGGCTTCAGTGGGGATTCATCAAAGAGATGTTAGGGAAACCTGTTCTGTGCTTCAAAGAATGGCAGCTGCTCTATGAGCACTAGTTTGCAGACTAACCACTGTTTGTGAATGTTCTATAGTTAAAATTCTGAACAAGGGGTCCAGGACAAAGCCCAGTGGTCTAAGCATCTGCTTGGCAGGTGCAAGAACCAGAGTACTACATTCCATGCTATCTCTGCTCTGAGATGGCCACTGAAACCTGGCATAGTGGTGGATGTCTGTAATCTCAGTACAGATGAGACAAAAGCCTAATGTGCCAAAAGAGCAGGGAGAAATAAACAGAGTGCAAGGAGAACTGCTGTCTCACTTGTAAATTCCAGAAAGCTGGGATTAAGACTTCAAATAATAGCTTCTCCTGCTGTTATATATGGAACACAGGCACCCTGTTCTTTCATCCCTTGCTTGGGATGTTATCAGCTAACATTTGTGTGAACCTAGTGTTAAGCAAATGGTGGAAGTATATAGAGATAGTATTCTGTGCTCACTAAAGTAACTATACACATTCTTTAGCCTTCCTTTAGGCCTCAACTCATGTGAGACGCTTCTGAGGCTCTGGGGTCACATACAAGAGAGACAAATCTCAGCGAGAACTCTGACGCTATATTCATTGGGTCTTCTCATTTTTCAGCACCAACCCATGACATACAACAAGTGGTGCACAACATGGGACATTGAAGATGACCAGGGGTGAGTTAAGAGAGGCCTCATTACACAGGAAAAGTACACACAGAGTAGGCAAGACCAGTGGGAAAATCTAGGAGTAATGGGAAATTCTATTTCAGTAGAAGTTGAATATGTCTGTCTTATTTGGATGTTACTCATAGGAGAAGGTGTAAAAGTGAAACCAAAGAGTTTCAAGGGATTATTTTCCCTTATAAAAAGGAATTGTTATTGGTTTCAGCCTAAGGGAAAGACTACTTTAAACTTAAAAGTTTGGAAACGAGTTATGTGAACATTGCAATGCACTCATTGATAGGTTCTAGACCTAGTATAAATTGCTAAAGTTGTTATAGTGGCCATTTAATATGGCCAGTGCCCTTAAAACAAAAGACCATCTCACCTTTTCTTCTCCAACTCAGCTTAGGATACAATTTCCCTTCACCTTTCCCACTACCTCAGGAAAGGCCCCAATCAGCTCCCTCAGATATATCTAAACATCCCTCTCAAATTCCACCCCTAGCGAAAGTTCATAAAAGCTTCACACTCCCCTTGTCACATTGAGAGAATTCCTTGATCATCTAAAACTCTCTCCTGTGTCTTCAAAGAAAATAAAGGCCCTTTCTCCTTTTTTCTTCTGTCTGCTTCTCTGTTGCACCAAGAAACTCTCACTCATCAAAATGGGGAATCAGTTCCTCTTCATGTATAGTCTCTTTGTAGTTCAATTTCGTTAGCTTTGGAACCAGTGTAGTTTGACTCAAAAGAATCTAAGAAATATTTGAAAAGGTCAGCTTCAGGTGCTGATATTGCCAGACCTGAAGAGCAACGTCCACACAAGTATGAATCTGCACATGAGACCTTTTTAAGACCTCTGCCTTCCTCACTCTTAAATGTGGATGCTAACATACAAAAAATGACAAAACTAGAGCAGGGGCCTCTGTAGTGCATCATTATGATAAGGTTGGACTCCCTCAAGACCCCTTACATAAAGTCACTTCCTAGAATACCAAGAGTGTCGGTTCTTTAAATTTCCCAATGCTCTATAAAGGGAATAACTGACAAACTAGGTTCTAAAAGGAAATTTATGGCATTGTAAACCACCTCCTCAGACACTGAGGATTTGGAGGATGTAGAACAAAAGGAAACTAAGAATGAGATATGTGAGCTGCAAGCTGTTGCACATCATGAAGAAAATAAAGACCCAAAAGCAAAAAGAAAATTTAGAACACTTTATTAGCTGAGCTCAGTGGCCCCACTCTCCTGTGGATTAGGCAAATGATGCAGCCTGCTGAGGTGAAACAAAGATTATAAAGGGAGAAACCACAGGACTGGGGGGAAGGGGAAGACATTGGGAGCTGTCATTTATTGGGGAGGGGAGCTTGGCAAGATTTAGGCATCTGGGTTAGGAAGGGAGAGGAGATGTTGCAGGGCAACATCTTTTTTCTTGTAATCAGGATGGACATTCAACACTAGGTATGCTTGCAATTAGGGAGAACATCTGTGATCAGGGTTGGGGTTCATAGGGAGGACAAGGTTTTACAATATAGCAATCACATAATTTGTTACAGAGAGAGGTAGCAAAGCCAGTTTACAACAGGGGACAGATACAAAGTTTCAGTCAAATAAAGGTAAGAACAGAGATGCACCAAACATAGGCAAAACGCAGAGTTTATTTTGGCTTAGGAAGGCTTGTGCCAATTAGGGCAGGGGTTAAGTCAATTCTCAGTTTGAGCATTGGGACACCTGGGGTCATATCCTGTCTCTAAAAGGCTTAGCACATTCCATGGTTTATGGTTGGGCAGGGTGACCCAGAGGACAAGCAGCTCCTAAAATGCTGGCAAGATAGAGTCACTCAAGTTAGCTTATAACACAAGCCAATCTAAGGCAATTATCACAATTGATTTCTAAATTGATTGAATAAAATGGAGGTCTCCGTTCCTGTTGTTCCTCTGTCACATTTCACCAAAATTCAGCCCCTACCACCATCTTTTAACTCTTCTACTCCTCAACATGAGAAAAGTGTGATATCTCAGACTTTTATGCAAGGGGAACCCTGAAACTTACTCTGCCCTGCCTCTTTGGGTATTTTTCCTATGATGGTTCAACAACATCCACCAAATGCTCAATTTGCCAAGGAATATATACAATAGGAATGTTATAGGCAGCTGAATTTAGATAGAAATATTATAGACAGTCAAACAGGACCAGGCCCTCAAAAAGACAAGATGGAAGATAAAGTGACTTTATAAGGAGGCAGACATCCTTGCTGCAGGCCAGACCTCAAGACAAAAGAAGAAACAAATATAGCCACATACTTCCCTAGAGATGCGCATCAGGATTTGATATTCTAAATAGTTATCAATCACCTTAAAAGAGCCTAAATGAGTCAGAAACCCAATCCTCAATAGGAAGAGACCCTGTTCCATATTCAAACGGCTTGCTATGTGACTCACTTCCCCACTAGGTATGGGCTATAATCAATTTTACCTGAGCAATGGGGCTTGTAACCTCATTGGTTGCCCATAATTTTGTCTCACCTCATGCCCACCTAAGCGAGTTTTGATAGTTTCCACCTTATGCCCATTCCACTATATGGTTTTGCACTATAAAAGTCCCTGGAAGAGACAGCTTCCTGGGGACCACCCACTCCAGATCTCCCTTCTGTCCTTCTCTTGGATAAGGGCTTTCTTTCCCCTAGTAAATCTATTCTGTTCATAACCTCCATTTGTTCCTAAAATTCATTCTTCGGTTTTAGAGAACACGAACCAGTCTGAGGTGCTTTTTAGTTTGGAAATTTCAGTTTACCCTATATCATTTGGAGGTTCCCTGTATCATTTGGAGGTCATCCACTCAGGATCAGTTTTTTCTTCCTGCATCAGGAACACCAACCGTTGGCGTTCAAGGTTATTAGAGATTTAAAGCAGGTTGTTATGGCCTATGATATACAAAAAACCTATGTGATTAGGTTAATACAAGGATTAGCAAATGAACATAGTTTAATTCCTCATGACTGGGAAGTTTTGTGCCATACAATTTTAGAGTTAAACCAGTATTTGCAGTTTAGAATTAGGTGGAAAGATGAAGCAGATATTCAAGAGAGGGTTTACAAGGGACAAAATCCCCCAGTTAATGTTTCATCAGATCAACTCACTGGGTCAGGGACCTGGCTTCATATCCAAGCCCAATTGCAATATGATGATGTGGCAAACGAGTATTTATTCCTTGATGGCTTGGGAAAATGTGGAAAAATCAGAAGATGCTTAAAAATCATTTGCTAAGGTTCTCCAATCTAATAAGAAGTTGTCTTAGTTACTCTTCTCTCATTGCTGGAATAAATACCTGACACTCAAAATGAGGAAATAAAGGTTTATTTAGCTCACAGTCATTGGAGGTTTCAGTCCATATTCAGCTGGCTCCAAGGTAGATAGGCACATGGCAGAAAACTACCTTTTATGGCAGTGGGCAAGAGCAAGAGTGAAGGGAAAGAGTAGCAGCAGCTCAAGCAACTAACTTCTCTTCCTCCCTTACATTGAAATGCAAATCACCTGCCCCAGGGGAGGTGCAGCGCCCACACCCACAATAATCAATTACAAATTCCAAAAGCCACTCCGTGTCTGCATGAGGCTTTGGGAGGACACCTATACACAAACCATAACAGGAGCCATATAAAGATTTTGTTTCCCAATTAAGGGAGGCTATTCACAAAATAATGAGAGTGCCAGATTTGAGGGAGTTATTGTTACAGACATTGGCTTTCAAGAATGCAAATATTCAATGTCAAAAGGCTCTGTGTCCCTTAAAGGCACAGGGTGCATCATTGAAAAAATATATTAAGGCCTGTGTTGATATTGGCTCTGAGCCATACAGAGCTAATTTATTGACAACTGCCTTACAGTGCTTTTTCAAACAAAATCATACCAAATGTTTTAAGTATGGAAAAATGGCTCACATGAGAAAATACTGCAGAAAAGGACTAGATAAAAAAGAAAAAGGAGATAAGAGTACAAGACTACTCCTGGACCTTGTCTGACCTTGTCAGACCTTGTCTGAGATGTGGAAAAGGTAAGCATTGGGTTAATGAATGCCACTCCAAACTTGATAAGCATAGCCAACCCTTACAATCTCAGGAAAGCTGGAGAATGAGTCTGTCATCCACCGTCCCCAAGGTAAACAATACAGGATACCCATAGTTTCCATTGGCCAGCCCAAACTTCAATTGAATTGCAGATCTTTTCTATGCACCCCCCTGAAGCAAAAGTGCAGCTGTAGATTTGATGGCTGTAGAAAATCAGCGTTTGCTCCAAGGTTGTGGAGTTAACAAAATTTAACTAGAATTTTAAGCCCTATTTCAAAAGATATTACAGCTATGATGGTAGAAAGGAGTAGTATTATTAGCCAAGGTGTATTTGTACATTTGGTAATTTTTAACTTTTTTCTTTTGGTAATTATTTTTTTATTTTTTTTATTTTTGGTGAGACAGGGATTCAAACTCATGACCTTGCACTTGCTAGTCAGGCACTTGTGCCAGGGAGCTATCTCCCATGTCCCCTCTTTTGATAATTATTGATTGTGATTATTGTAATGGGTTACTTAGATTTCAGACTCACTGAGGTAATGTCTTTGTGGATTAGTCACAGGGCATTTGAGACTACTCAGCAGTTTAAAACTTACAACCTTAAGCCCACATGGCCAGGAAATTCCTCCTGAGATTGATGAGTTCTTTTTATAACTTTTCTTGGTATAAGACATGGTATTTGTATGGATTGAACGCTGATAACATCAGAATGTGTTGAATTGTACTCACCTAAGTCAAAGTGATTCATATTGCTGTACATATGCCTAAAACAATCAGCCCCTATATAGTAAGTGACAATTAGGTTTAGATCTGACTACCTCCTGAACCTCTAGGGATGTAGTTAATGATTTCATTCTGCTAAAGATCAGAGGAAGTTCATTTAGACCTTGTACTCAATCTGTTGTCTAGTTAATTTGTAAATAGTGCCTGTATGCATTGGTAGGTTACAAATGATTAATTTTGAAAAACAATATATGCTAAGAGGAAAGTAATTTCTATATAAAAACCCTGTTCTCTGTCACTTGGTGTTCTTT
>PVKN010024026.1:0-14564 GCA_004027915.1 Capromys pilorides
AAGATTGCTTATTGAGACAAGACATTCTCAAATTCAAACTTCTGCCTTTTACAAAAAAACTCATGATATATGTCTAATTTAAGGGTGACTAATTTAAAAAAAAATTGTGTGTTTAAAATAGAGATGATTGGTTAAAAGTGTTAAAACAAAACAAATATTTAAAGTATATTACAAAATGTCATCAGGATTGTCTTACTACAATGTTAAATATGGTGCTGATTTCTAAATTTCTGGTAAAAATATGTAATTTTTATCTGTCAATATTCTAAAGGAACTTAAATATTAGAATATCCATGGACAATTACAGAACGAGCTAATAGATGTTTAAAAGAAAAGCTTATTAAACAAAAAAGGGGGAATAGTATGGGAATACATATGAATACACCTAGGTTAATTGTACAAAAAGCTTTATTTACATTAAATTTTTTAAATCGGCTGTCAGACGGATCTACTGCGGCAGACTGTCACTGGACAAAGGAAGTGAGTATTGCTTTGCAACAGCCTGTTTTCTTTGTAAATGATATTATTGGTCAGTGGGTTCCGGAAATTATCCAGAGATGGGGAAGAGGTTTTGTTTGTGTTATTACAGATACTGGAGAAGTAATTTGGGTACCAACTCAACGAATAAAACCCAAAAAATGAGTAAGCATAAACATTCTGATACAAAATCTCCAATTGAAAAAACTCACTTGATACTTTATAGGACACTAAGAAATACATTTCCTATAATTGGAACTGGGAGAAAACCAGGAAGAGAAAGCAAAAGAGATTAAAAAATAGCTGCCTTGTTGCAGTCTCAAAAACAAATCCTAGGTCTGATTCTCTTGGCTTAAAAAAGAGCTCAATGATGATAAAGTTCACCTGCTATGTCTGTCAGAAGCCAGGCCAGAATAAGAGAGATTGTCTCAAGAGGCCCACAAGCCATGCCCTGACTGGCAAGGCAGTCACTAGAAGTGAGACTGCACTCTGAGGCGGAGGCCTCAGAGCTCAGACTCAGCTTCCCAGATGGTCCAGTAGGACTAAAGGGCACTGGGCCTGCCTGCTCCCTCTGGCCAGTCTCTGTCATCTCCACGGAGGAGCCCTGAGAAATCATGACCAAAAGAAAACCCAGCCTATTGCTGGACATTGGCATAGATCTCTTTGTTTTTCTCTAACCCTGACTTTCCTTCCAGTTATCATATCTCAAAAGTTAGAATAAAACATACAAATTAAATTAGCTTGCTGATGTCACTGTTCTCTTACAAAGACAACTAAAAACAGAGAGTTCTCAAAGTTCAGAGATGATTATAATTAAAGCTAGAGGGACTTATCACAAACTGTCAGACTCTATAAATAAAAGAGTCTAAGCTATTCTACCTACCCAAGATAAAAATGCCTGGTGTCTCTTGAGAGCCTTTAGGTAGAACCTCTGGAGAGTATCTCTGACTGCCAATTCCCAACTACAACCCCTTTCAGCCTGAAAAAGCCAGCGTGGTCATCGCCCATATTTCCCTTGTGTCAGTTCAGGTTACTTCTTCAGAGAGGGGAATGTTGCAAGCAGCGAGTTAGATAAAACTTAGGCAGTCAGATAGGGTTAGGCCCTCAAAGGAGATAACACAAAAGGTAAGATATCTAGCAACTATGGGAGGGACAGATGCTCCCACTGTGGGCCAGACCTAAGCATCAAAGGTCAAACAAATGCTGATCTCCTTAAATATTGACATCTGAGATTGATTATCACCCAAAAGGAAACAAAATGATGGCTTTACTGTCATTTCTGGTAAATATTAAAGGTAATTTTAGTTACTGGGTTTATATTCCAAATCCACCACTCCATAGAGGAGTTCACTGATGAAAAAAGTCTAATACAGAATAACATCAAGGTAAGGGAAGAAAAAGGGTGACTTTTTCTTCTCCAAGGAAAAGACTCTGAAGGTGTAGGTGCTAATAAAATGTTTCCACTGTCAGATCTGCCATCCTGCCAGAATACCAATGTTACTTATCTTAATGATTAGGATACATTGGAAACAACCCGGGAGTTAGTTAATACTTCCAATGGAAGCATCATATTGGAGCTCTATGAAGCTCTATCGGAGCTTTATAGCTCTGCCCGGAAGGCAGAAGAAGGAAATTGAGATGAAAATACCTCATTATTTAAAACTTTATAAAGTTTATAAAACACAACTTTATATGCATGTCTAACATTCTTCTATTAGCTTTAAGTTTTCTAGGGATAACATCTATATTCTCAGAACAAGGACCAGAACCTGACTTGCGATACAACTACATCACTAGTGGCAAGACTCCCCTTCAATGATGCTGTTCCCACACTTGCTGGAGGTGTCAAAAAAGAATGATTGAATTCATGATAGCCTTCACAGCCACAGCTGCTACAGCCAGAGTGGCACCAAGCCAGGGTGTACAAATTGTTCATTTTGTGCAACAATGGCACAAGAACTCAGAACAATTAAGGACTTCTCTAGGATGCATAGACTCTAAGTTAAATACTAACAGTTATTCAGAATAAGCTGTTGTTATGGTGGGAGGTCAAATTGTTAATCTACAATGTCAACTTTGTTTAAAATGTTACTGGAGTACTTCTTTAATTTGTATAACTACCATTTCATGGAATCAAACTCATCTCCCATGGGAAAATGTAAAAAAACATTTATTGTCTCGTGGTAATATTGCTGCTAAAATCCTATCTCTTCAGTAACATTATTGATAATACTTTTACAAAATAATTGTCAAAATTGTCTGGCACTGATCTGTTGTAAAACATCTCTAATGGTATTAAAAACCTTAATCGTTTTCCTGTTATTTCATGGTTTAGCAAAAATATAGTACAGATTTGTGTGTTGTCTCTGTACTATTTGTATATCCTGCTTAGTTTGGCGATGAGGACAGGTCCATCAACAAACTATGAATCAAAAAGCTACAGTCCTCGCCCTGATGCTTCAAAAAATTATTTTTCAGCATAAAAAGTAAAAGTGGGGATATGTAGAGACAAGAAATTAGCATCTCAAGAAGCAGACAGCAATAAACAAAGCCCAGGGACAGATGTAGTCTGTTACTTGGGAATTCCTGGAAGCTGAGTTTCAAGGAGGCACTTAACAGCTTATCCTGATGGCTCCTTGTTTGTTATCTCCTCCCTTGCTTGGGATGTTAATGGTTGTCTCCTCCCCTGCTTGAAATGTTTTTAATTAGCATTTGTGTGAACCTAGTGATAGGGAAAAGGTGGAAGTCAATGGAAAAAATGGTCCTCACATGATCATGTTCACTAGCCCAAAATAAAGCTGAGATGCTTCAGGGTTCGGGGCTCACTTTGAGAGAGACAGATCTCAGTGAGACCTCTGAACAAAATTCATCAGGTCTTCTTGTCGTTTCCTTCGGCACCGACTCATAACATACAACAACTCTGTCTAAAATGCCTTCTATCATCATTTATACCTAATTAACTTCTACTTATCTTTCAAGATTCACAGCCAGCAAGATAACTCAACAGTCTAAGGCGCCTGCGTAGTCAAGCTTAGGAAGATGCAGGGACTGCAGTAAGATCCCTGGCACTACATGTCATGCCAGCCCCACTGCGGGCTGAGCTGGCCATCAAAAAAAAAAAAAAAAAAAAAAAATCAAGACTCAGTCTAAGTGTGTCTTCCCCAAGTATTTTTTTTTTTCCTCCTACAGTAAGGCAAGTATCCTTTTCAATCCCAAAAATGTCAGAATAGCTCTACTAATTCATTAACCACAAAGAAATTAAATTGTTTACAAGTACATTTGACCCACAGAATCTTATCTTTGAGGTAAGGGTCTATATATCTTTGCACATACAGCATCTAATACAATCTCCTGAAGTAGAGCTCATCTCTTAACAGGCACTTACAAGCAAATCAACGACTTTTTAAGCAAAATATTAAATACACATATAAATATCAATTCCAGAAGTATACACAGCTTCAAACCTCTTGCTTCAGAAAATCAACTCTCGTATATTCACAAATCATAAGTGCCTTTAAGATAAAAGGAGAAAAAAACTGCTTAATCTAGCCTTAGAAACAGGGAGCACAAGACCAAAAAAAAAAAGGCTAAGAAAAGAAAGAATCTGAAGGGGCCGGGGAGATAGCTCCATGGCACAAGTGCCTGCCTGGCAAATGCAAGGTCCTGAGTTCAAACCCCAGTCCCACCAAAAAAAAAAAAAAAAAAAAAAAAAAAACACTCTGAGCACAAATGTAAAACTTGTTGCTCCTAGAAAATAATCATGGAATGATCTCACATGCACAGCTGACAGGAAGCTTGTTCTTTCTAGAAAATAATCATGGAATGGTCTCACATGGTACGGCTGGTAGGAAGCTTAGAAAAACTGCTAGCCTTCCTAGTTAATATCAACTAGCAAAGATACTCAATGAACTTGACTGAAAAAACCAATAGCAACTGCTCTGTTTTTAGGTTTTGGTTGGGGTTTTTTTTGTTTTGTTTTGTTTTGTTTTTTTCATAGTGACTGAACTACATAATTTTCCCATCAGCAATGTAGAAGGGCTCCTTTCTCCCACATTCCCAGCATTTATTATTTTTTAATTTGTTCATTTTTTTGAGACAGGGCATTGCTGTGTAGTTCAGGTTGGCTTTAAAATCACTATATAGCCCCAGGCTGGCCTCCAACTTGCTATGAGTCTTCTGCCTCAGTCTCCCATGTGCTGGTATTACAGGCATATACTACCAGTCCCAGCATTTATTTTTATATTCTTGAAAGCTTGTTTGGAGGTTCTAGCATAAAAGGACATCTATTATACTCATATTCCCTTGACCAAGGAAACAGTCTTCCTCTGTCAGAGGTGACTCTTCAGTCATCAGGAGGAACACTCATGGAGCAGTGAGGAAGAAAGGGAACGGACACCCACCCCACCAGATCAGCTGAATCAACCCCGGCAATCACTCTGGTGACAGATGTTGCAACCAGATCACCTGCTCACATTCTTATATTTTACATTCTTTTTTTTTTTTTTTTTTAATTTTTTTTTTTTTTTTTTTAAATTTTATTTATTTGTTTGCTTGTTGTGTTTGTTTCTTTATTTATTCATTTTGTGGCTGGCTCAGCCTGCCCTGGTGGTGGCGCTGGCGCAGCATGTGGTGCCGGGGATGGAACTGCAGTCCCCGCAGTTGCCTGAGCGCTCCTAAGCAGGCGCTTTAGACCACTGAACCATCTCGCCGGCCCATATTTTACATTCTTGCTGACAGCCATTCTAAGTGGGGTGAGACAAAATTTCAATGTGATTTTGATTTGCATTTCCCCTAAATGCATTTTTTTTAAACTGAATTCTTACAGCAATTTTAGGATTAGAGGAAAACTAAGCTAAAAGTAGTATCACAAGCCAGGAGTGGTGGCACATGCCTATGATCTCAGCACTTGGGAGGCTGAGACGGAGGATCACTAGATTTTTGTGGCCAACCTTTGGCTACATAGTGAGTTTAAGGCCCACCTGAACTACATAACAAGACCATGTCTCAAAAATCAGCCAACTAACTAGCTAACTAGGCATTTTTAAAAAAAGAACAACATGAATGGCTGTTGAAAGGTATAAAGGATATACTGAAAAAAAACGAGACTCATATCAAGTAAAGATTAAACCTTGTTATCAACAGTATACTGACGGAAAACTAGAATTTGGTCTTCTCAAAGCAGTTTCTTGGACTACCAGTCTGCTTTTCTTAAGAGGTTGTGGAAGGTTTTATTCTCTTGGGAACATTCCTAGTGTTTTATCCTATCTTTGTTTTCTTTTTTTTTTTCTTTTTTTTTTTTTTTTTTTTTTTTTTTTTTTTTTTTTTTTTTTTTTTTATCTTTTCGAGATAGGGTCTCACTATGCAATTCAGGCTGGCCTTGAGCTCACTTTTGTAGCCCAGGCTGATCTCGAACTCACATCAATCCTCCTGTCTCAGCCTCCCAAGTGCTGGGATTACAGGTGTGCGCCACCACGCCTGGCTAAATGGGTTTTGTTGTTGTTGTTGTTTGTGGGGGGGATGACCAGGGTTCAAACTCATGACCAGGCAGTGCCAGGCAGGCACTTGTGCCATGGAGGTATCTCCCCAGCCCCCTATCTTTGATTATTTAAGAGAACTATTTCTTCTTTTAAAAGTGACCTGGGAATCTTATTTAATCAAGTGTTGAAACATTTTGACATTTGTCTTTCCAAAATTAAATCCTCAATGAAATATTGATCTTGTTGACTTTGATATTTCCCAGAGGACCCCTAGAAAACTTGATAGTTTGTTCCTTCACTTTTTGAGAAGTTGAGATGCTAAAAATAGCTATCCTGAAGTGGTAATATGAAATGATGTGAGAAATAATGTCAAATAGGAATTCATGCCTTTCTGTGTATGGTGACTGCATGCCTGTTATCCCAGAGCTCTAGGAGGCAGAGGCAGGTGGATCACTGTGAATTTGAGGCCAGAGCTAGAGATATAGTTCAGTTTGATGGTCCTGGATTTAATCTTCAATACCACAAAAATGAAAAACATCTAGAAATCCTCTCAATTTGCTGCCCTGTGGAATCAGAAACTGCGTTTTTATAGACTACTCCAATCATTAATCTTTTCACTTTCTCATGTTTTAAGGACCTATATTCTTTTCCATTTGTAGATGTTACCTTGAAATGTCTAACTGAATACTACTCTTTTTTAGGGGGAATTTTTTTGGTATTAGGGCTCAAACTCAGGGCCTTGTGCTTGCCAGGAAGGTGCTGAAGCCACTGAGCTATCTCCCAAGACCTCTAAATCCTCTCTTAATAGCAATTACCCGGGTTTTTTTTTTTTGTTTTGTTTTGTTTTTTGTGGCCCACTCAGCCTGCCCTGGGGGCAGAGCTGGTGCAGCAAGTGGTACTGGAATCAAACCTTGGTCCCTGCGCTTGCCTAAGCTTGCTTAAACAGGCACTTTAGTCTGCTGAGCTATCTCATCAGTCCCCTACTTTTTTTAAATTAACATGAAAGTCTCAACTGACAAAAATGTGGTACCCACGTAAATATATTAACTTGTGAAGGCTAACATGTAGGAGACCAGAATATATATTTCCAAAATATGCCTTTTGGCATAAGGATTGTTGAACTGAAGGCAATTAAGAAAAAGCAGATGCAAGAGAGCTCTCTATCTTCCTTTTATTTGTCTAAAGCAGGATACAAATTTACAAATACAAAAGATATCCTGCTGTACTTTCTATTAGAGAGAACAATAGGTATGGTGGTGCACACCTGTAATCCTAGCACTTGAGAAGCTAAGGTAGGATTGTTCCAAGTTCAAGACCAGCCCAGACTACACAGTGAGTTCAAGGCCATCCTGTACTACATGCAAGCTTATTAAAAAAAAAAAAAAAGCAGGAAGAAAGGAGACAAACACACAGACTGACCTGACCAACTGACTTTAAGACCTTTGTGCACCTGGAGACTGCACCAGAGATCTACCTCAACAATCTTTACTAATCAGCTTTATCTGTCATTTACTTTCTTCCCACAAACTCAGGGCCTTGTGCTTGCCAGGAAGGTGCTGAAGCCACTGAGCTATCTCCCAATATCTCTTCTAGATACTCAAAATCCTTCTAGATACTCAAAATCTAGAGTATCCACTTCTAGATCTTCAAAATCCTTTTCCTTTGTCTTGTCAATAATCTAAAAACATACTATTCTTTGTTAAAGACACTATCAGAAGACAAAGCCATCTCTCTAAGAACTACACATTCCCTGACTTCATCCACATACATATGAATGTTAATAGACTTCTGGTTTTTTTCACTGTCAATATGGCTTTTGTTACAGGGATCCATTACCGCTAAGAACTTATAACAGTTGAATTTTTTCCTCCCCTACCTACAAAAACAAGTGAATGTTGTACCACCTACCCCAGAGATAGCGAACCTTTTAGAGTAATAACAAATAGCTGGCTGCAGCATCTATACCACAGGTTCACAACCCTTGACTAGTTTTTTCTCCTTTTTGTTTATTTCACATCCCTGGCCTTCTCACTTAATTGAAATTTTCAATCCACAATGAACTTACTAAGTCTTTTTAAAAAGAGAAATAAATTTTATTTCCTGAGACAAAACTCAGTATATATGGGAAGGAGATCCCATGGCTCTCTATAAAGCATGGCACCCTGGGGTACCTACCCCAACCATGCCACCCAAGAAGACAATTAATAACTAAAATTTATTTTTCATTCTTTACTATCTCACACACACTCCCTTCAAATCCATTCTCTATTCATATGGCTGGCTGATGCTTATTCTGTGGATTATACTTTCTAAAAAACAGAAAACTTCTGGAAAGGTAGAGGAGTGGTGAGAAGCAGAAAAAGAGCATCTCTAAGATTTGGTGTCCATACACTGGAATACAGCAACATAAGGAAGAGGAGGAGGGACGTGGGTCCCCAGGACCTAGGAAGGATCTAAAAGGGGAATGGAAGCCCACAGGGAGAGCGAAGAGAGATTTCAATGAAGAAGGTGGCAGGTGGTGTTTTCTCCCTGAGCACTCACTGTGTGGAGGGGCAACTGGAACCTACAGATCCATAGTGACTACTAGTGACCCCAGAGGCCTCCATGGAGAAACAAGCCAGTGGAACAGAGCAGTGGAGGCCGAGACTGTAGTGCTGGTGGGCTATTTGGGTTCAGACATCCCCCAGGAGAAGATGATTGGCTAGTAGCCATCTTTGAGAGGGTCCAATTGAGCTTAGAATTCAAAAATACCTATGGGCCGGCTCCATTCTAATGGCTCCCAGTGACAAGGTCAGGCTGTTGAGCTCAAGTCACAGGAGGTCAGAGAGTTGAGTTCAAACTGGCAGGAACCCAACCAAGTTCAAGCTGGCAGGAAACATATGAACTGCTATAGACTGAACAGAGCTGGCTGCAGCCTCACAGCCAGACATCAGCCTGTACTTCAGTGGAACTAAAGGTGCAGGCTTGCCAGGATTAACCATAACCTCATTGTAATTTTTTTTTTTTTTTTTTTGCCGGACTGGGGTTTGAACTCACGACCTTGCACTTGACGGGCAGGCACTTGTGCCACAGAGCTATCTCCCCAGCCCCTCCCTCACTGTAAATTTACAGTTGGTTTGCTAGGATTAATCAACTTGATTCTGTACAGTGTTTCCATATTGTCTACTAGTGACAGCAGACACATACCTTGAAGTGAACTTTTTTTCTTTTTTCTTTTCTTGTTTTTGTTTTATTTTTACTTGATTGCTCTCGTTTTTTACATGAGTTTCTAGTAGGGTTTTTGTGCTCTGTTCTGTTCTTGTTTTTATTTCTTTCTTTTCTATTGCCATCATGTTTCCCAAAGTTTCTTCACCACTTTCCCAAAGTTTCTGTGATCTTTCATCCTCCAGCCTTGTTTCCAATCTCTTCCTCTTCTTCTATTTCTCTATTTTCCTCCTAACCCCTAAATCACCATATTGAGGGTTTATTTACTCCATACAATGATCTGGTTCATTTTAGATTTTGTTATATAACCACAAATTTAGTTCCTATGGTTAAAGGTGGAAAATTAACGGTTACTTCAGTCTGTAATTTTCCAGGCTGTTTCACGCTATTGTGATTGCTGACTATACCACTTTAGCCAAGATAACATATTGTTTGAATTAGTTGTTCTTCATAGTATACCAAGACTGAGATTACCTAAGCGTCATAAAAATACTATAGGTCAGTGTCAAAAAGCCAGGGGCTGGGACAAGTGGGCAACAACTTCTCACCCTCAACTAAATGAAAAGGTAAGATCTTAAAACAGACACAAAATTCAAACACCAGCTACACCTGGCAGACACCGCTGAAAAGCAGTCATTTCCTAAGAGTTCTAAATACCAGCAATAAAGCTACTAGTCATAGGCAATTTACAAGCATTAAACCAAAAAGAAGAAGACACTTAAACAAGATGCAACTTCAGACATCCAGCTCACCAAAGGCAAACAAAAGGGTAGTGAGTAGGACAAGCTATCCACTTGGATTTTCTTAAGTATTAGCAGCAGAAGTAACAAAGCAGATAGAAGAGATTTTAGACAAAAATCAAACCAGAAATTTCTCAGACAATTAGAGATAATGACCATAATGAAAGAAATGCTTACTGAATATAGAACAGACATAAATTTAAAAAAAAATTAGAAAAACTTGGGAAAATGATAGAAACCATGATTGCTCAACATAGAAAAGAAATGGAATCCAGGAAATGGACTCAAACATATCCAAGAGATTAAAAATTCCATTGAAGAAGCCAATACGAAGACAGAATTTCAAATCTAAAAGATAGGATTACATTTAGCAATTGTGAAAAGATTCTTTTTAAATAGTAAGGGAGCATGACAAATAATGCAAAGAACAATAATATAAGTTAATTGGAGTCAATGACAAAGCAGAGGGTAATGCAAATGATTTTTTAACAGACCTGTTACAGAAGTTATGGCAGAAAACTACCCAAGCAGGGAAAAAGAACTTGACATATTGATAAGAGAGGGCATACAGAACTCCAAATAGCCATGATTTTAAAAAAATCAAGGCATATTAAATATACAGATAAATAAATACACACACGCACACACATACACACCCCAAGGCAAAAATCCAGAAATACAGCACAAGTACAGAATATTAAAAGCTGTTAGAGAAAAGAAACAAATCACCTTTAAAGGAAAGCCCATAAGAATCACATCAGACTTTCTCAACACAAACCCTCAAGTCAAGGAGAGCTTGAAGTACTTCAAGTCCTAAAAAACTCAAACTCCAATCCAGAAGAATGATGTAACCACAAAACTATCTTTCAAAATGGATGGAGAAATAAGATACTTCTAGGACAGAAAACATCTGAGGAAACTCACGATCACCAAACCAGCACTCCAAAATGATCTGAAGGATATTTCAGAAAGAGATAAAAAGGATCACAACCACATAAACCCCAACAGAATGAATCTACTAGGTAAAGCAAGTGTTAAACAGAAGGGAAAAAAGGGAGCCAACAACAGAAAAATCACATGACAAGGATAGGTCGATACATACTAGTTATTAACCATATTAATGGTATCAATTCATCAATCAAAAGAAACAGACTGGCAAAAATGGATCAAGAAGTCCAACAATATACTCCATATAAGAAACACATATAATTCAAAAAGAAATTCACAGACTAAAAAGTAAAGGAAGGGAAACTATTCCCTGTGCAACAGGAACCCAGAAAAAGCAGTATTCTACTTGCAAACAAGTGCAAGACTGACTGAGAGAGACAAAGAAGGTCACTGAATCCTTGTAAAGAGAACACTTTAAGAAGCAGATGGGCGTGGTGGCGCACGCCTGTAATCCCAGCACTTGGGAGGCTGAGGCAGGAGGATCAGTGAGAGGTCGAGACCAGCCTGGGCTACAAAAGTGAGCACAAGGCCAGCCTGAACTGCATAGCAAGACCTTGTCTCAAAAAGACAAAAAAACAAGAAGCAGAGACAACAATTATAAATATAAATTCACCATATATCAGCTTACCCGACTACACAAAGCAAATATTAATAGACATGAAAAAAAAATCAAATAAGCACTAGTCAATAAATAGACCAACTAGATAAAAAAAATTCAACAATGCGTATTAGAACTAAACCAAATTTCCAAATAAACGGACTTAGTAGATGTTGGACTATACTTATTTCAAATCTTGTCTGGATTTTTTTTCTTTTTTAAGTTTTTTGAGGCAAAGTCTCACTATATATAGTTCAGGCTGGCCTTAAACTATGTAGTCCAGGATGGCCTTAAATTCATAGCAATCCTTTTGCCTCAGCCTCTCAAGTACTGGGATTACAGGTATGTGACTCCACATGCAGCTCATCTAGCCTTTCAAGTTTCCAAATTCCTCTCCCAAACCTTCAGTGTCTACAAAGAATCTATGTCCTACTTCATCACTAAAATCCACAAGTACCAACCTTAACATCACCTCCTGCCAGATATAACAACCAAATGTAAACTAAGTTCTGTAAGCAGATCCTGGTTTGAATAAGCCAGCAATAAAGGACATTTCTGAAAATGATATGGTGAACCCTCACTAGGGAGTTATTAAATTATATATAATAATATTGTGGTTATGTGGTTTAGGAGCACTCACTACAAGCAAAATGTCAAGATATAGAATGTAAATGTTTCAGCCAAAAAGAAAAGAAAATATTAACCTTTATTAAATTAGGTTAAAGGTACAATATTGCTTGTTTCTCATATGTTAGGTCACTGTTTTAACTCAAATATATCTAACTTTAGAAAACTGAAGCATACAGAAAAGTAACTCACTTGCTCATAATCACAAGTGGTTCTAATCCAGCTAGCCTTGCTCCACATGTAGGCTCTCAATTTCTGTACTACAATACTTCTTATTACATGGATCACAATTTGTAAAGAAGTAGGCATGGGGTGAAGGAAAAAGGCAAACAAGAAGCTTAGGAAAAATTATTACAAAATTAACATATATAGAGCATTTAAAACAGTACCCAGCATACAGCAAAAACTACATAAATATTAACTATTAAGACTACTTGTTCCACAGAAAACTATCATGGATGACTTATGGAACAGAAGAGAACAGCTTCAAGGATTAATGAGAGGCCCCAACACACACACACACAAAAAAAAATTAAATAAATTCCTTACTACAAAATCCCTTTCTTAGTCACTTTTCCACCAATGGACAAAATACCAAACACCTGCAACTTGAAGGAAGTGAAGCTCCTTTTGGCTGACGTTTCAGTACATAGTGGACTGGCTCCATGGAAGAAAGGGGATAGAAGAGGGGCACAGGAGCATGGTGGAAAAAAAGGGGCTCCCATCACCACAGCCAGGAAGCAGAAAGGGAGCCGGGGACAAGAATACTGTACACACACATCCCCAGGGACAGAGACAGGTCACGCACCCAGTGACCCACCTCCAATCAGGCGCTTTTTTTTTTTGGCTTTTTGAGACAGGATATCCCTATGCAGTTCAGACTGATCTTGAGCTCACTTCTGTAGTCCAGGCTGGTCTCAAACTCACACTGATCCTCCTGCCTCAGCCTCCCAAGTGCTGGGATTACAGGCATGCACCACCATGCCTGGCCCAGATGCTGACTCTTTAACAGTACATTTAGTGCCTTAATTCTTTAATGGATGAATCTACTGACTGGTACAGAGTCCTTATGAGCCAATCACCTTCCACAAAATAAAAATTTTACATCTAAACTAAAGCATGTATTAAAGGGAAAGGAATACAGAATAATCTATTTTCACATCTTAATTATCACTAAATGGTCCTCTCCTCCCGCAAAAAAGTAACTTTGTCATCAAAGAGGCCCCAACAGACCAGGTTCAGCCACACAACCCAATCAGCAGAGATAAGTGGTGGTAAGCCAAGAAATAAATTTATTCAGTTGTAACCAACACTGGCAAGAAATAGGACTGGTATTATAAACCTAGTCTTCCCACTAGTAAATTAGCTTCATTGAATAAATGGCGAGATCTGCCCCAGCGCTAGGCCTCTCCAGCTCAAACCTTCAATAAGAATACTACAAGCTAACATTTAAACATGTAGAGCTGAGCAGCGGTCTAAAGCGCCTGCCTAGGCAAGCTTAGGCAACAGCAGGGACCGGGGTTCAATCCCTGGCACCACAAACTGTGCCAGCCCCACCCTCAGGGCAGGCTGAGCCAGCCATAACATAAAGTTTTAAATAAATAAATAAATAAATAATAAACAAACAAACATGTATAGCTGAGGAAGTAGCTCAGTGGCATAAGTTCCTGCCTGACAAGCTCCAGGTCTTGGTTTTGATCCTCAGTACCTAAATAAACAAACAAACAAACAAAGGCCAGCAAGATTGCTCAGCAGACTTAATGTCTGCTTAGGTAAGCATAGAGAGTGGGGTTCAATCCCCAGCGATCCCCTGCACCAGAAGCTTCACTGGGCCAACTCCCCTAGGCACACTAAGCTGGTCAGAGACTGGGCATGGTGGCGCATCTCTATAATCCCAGTGCTGGGGAGACTGAAAGGCTAAGACAGGAAGATCACCATGAGTCTGACCTGCATAGTGAGACCCTGGACCACATGATAGATAGAGATAGATAGATAGATAGATAGATAGATAGATAGATAGATAGACAGACAGACAGACAGACAGACAGACAGACAGACAGACAGACAGAGATAGATCCCTCACAAAGTAGACCTTTAGACAAAGTAACAGACAGATATATACATATGTAACAGTCCAGTTAGTGACCATTGCATTCATTGCATTAATTCACTCATTCATTCATTCATTCATTCATTCATTCATTTATTTATTTTTAATCTTTTTTGGTTGACTCCTTCTCTGGGTTTGGCATCAGAGTAATCCTTCATTCCAGGAATGAGTTTGGGATTCTTCCTTTTCAATTTCATGAAAGAGTTTGAGGACTAGCACCATCAGATCTCTTAATTTGACCATTGCTTTTAATTCTTATCACTTACATACATGTTCATCTTCCCTATAAACTATTAAGCTCTTTTTTTTTTTTTTTTTTTTTTTTTTTTTTTTTTTTTTTTTTTTTTTTTTTTTTTTTTTTTTTTTTTTTTTTTTTTTTTTTT
>PVKN010024027.1:0-14580 GCA_004027915.1 Capromys pilorides
ACTATAAAAGTTTGTTATAAATTACATGCTGTACTTAAATATCTTTATTGGTTACCTTCTCTGCCAGGCAGTGTTAAGAACTATGAAAAGGAAATAACATGGTTTACATGTTGCAAAGCCATAACAATATTGCTTGAATAAACTATTTCAAATCCCAGTGAAACAAGTAGTCCTAAGAAGTTGATATGTCCCTCTCACCCTTTAAATCTTACTTTTAATTCTTTAATGCTGTAATTAAGTTGAAGACAGTTCACTCTTGCAAGTAGCTCCTCAGGGTTACCTAGCTTATTTTAAAGTATATCATGAATATTTGATAATATAAGGTTTTTATCCTGTCTTCTAGAAGTAGTAGCTACCACCTCCATTATACATCTTACATCTATCTTCACTCATTTTCTACTTAAATTACTTACATTTAGACTCTCACTGCTTCTAATTATTATCATGATCATCAACATAGACTCCTAAATGGATGCTGCATGATTTTCCTGCCCACATCAATCCATTTTGTATTTTGCTGGGACATAGTTATGATATCATCTCATTGTCCAGATAACTTTCCAATGCCAAATAGCTTTCCAGCACATGTATCAGGCAGGACAGATCACAAAGCAAACCACGAAGTATGACAAAAAAAAACACCATAGTACATGGTCATAGCTAAGTCCATTTAAGTTCAGACCCAAGCACAAGCAAGTTATTTAACTGTTTCAGCACCAAATTCCTCATTCATAAAACCAAGATACTAATGATTCCACTTCCTAGCTTGAGTTAGTGTGCATTGAGTATATATGTATCTAAAAATACGATACACATACAACAAGGTATTTAGCTAATGAATCTTGAAAATGTTAAAGTTTTTAATTATCATTAGTAGTAGTATTAAGTATCATATTTCTGGAGTCCACATAAATTCACTATTTTCCATGCATGCCTCATTCATTCTTACATTTTCTTTGTTCCACGTTTTCTTCAGACTGGAATGGTTCCTCTGAAACTCAGTGAAAACAAAGTCTGCTTATCCTTCAAGTGTTGTGATTGAAGACTAACAACGCTTCAATTGGGACTTCCGAGTCCTATTCCCTCCAACCTCCCCCAGAAACATATCTGTACCTCTCTCACTGCACCTCTCAGAGTCCCCCTTCTGTAGTTTGCCTCACTTTACAGTAACTTATGTGCACTCCACTGGAGATTATCATCTGATTTGTCCTGCACTCAGTCTGAGGCATGTTTCCTCACACCAAGCATATCAGGCACTTCTTACAACAATGCTGTATTATAAATCTCAACCCAAAGTTCCTGAGCTGGACACAAGCATTTTTTTTTTTCATGTGTCTCATTGGGTTTGACATAATTAGAATAAATGGGATTTTCTTAGGCTCTGGATCCCGAGAACAGAACAGGATTCAGCTTTATGTCTTTTTGTCTACATCTCTCCTGCACCTTGATCACCTGGGTAATGTGATAAAAGTCTCAGGACTAATGGCAGGGGCACTTTGGCACATTGCACCAACTGCCTCCATTTACTTGCAAAAAGCAAGAGTCACAGCTAAGCAAATTTCTGGGAGGCCAGAAAAATGCAGCTGCCAATGATGCAGGGGAGGAGACTACAATGGCAAAGACTAAAGGTTAAAGGTAAAAGGGTGTGGTTGGGTAATTACATCAATAAAGAAGGAGAAGTAGTAATGATATAATTTGTCATACTATGTTCATTTTAGAAGTCCTTTTGCAGGATACGATTTTCTTATAATTTGAAGGGAAAAAAGGGTTATAACAATGAGGAATCATTGAATGGGATGCCAAGGAGGCAAAGTGGTGGATTCTACACTTTAGATCATCCTGGGATTGGAGAAGAGTGTGGATTAGAATGAGATGGAAGACCAACTACAAAGAAAAATATTACAGGACCACTTGGAAACTGCAGATATAATGTGTGGCTGTGGACTGGTGGTAGACCAGGGTCCTACAGACCTTTAAGTAGTTGAAATGGATGGGTGTAAAACTGAACAGCTGTTGTTGGAAAAAGAGGGAGACATGGAGAAGTGTTCCAAAATTTACACTGTTACAGAAAACAGATAAACATGGGAAGCAAAGGCACTGAGAAGGTTTAGAAGACAGTTTATTTATATCAGTGGGCTTCTGATAGGATCTCTCCCAAAAATCCAGAGCCTATCTGGTGGGGATTTAAAAGGAAAGTGAGTGGGGAGGTACAGTAGCTGATTTGGTGCACATGACTGATGAGCTGGGTGACATCATGGGTGCTCAAGGAGTCTGAACATCTCAAGTTATATTGTAAGGCTATCAGTTATACAAAGCATGGGTTATACAAATGAAGAAATGTCCTGTTACATTTTAAAATACATTGCAAGGCCATCTTTTATACAAAAGCAGTAGAGACAGGTTACACACAGGAAGAAATGTTCTGTTATGGGGCCTCTTGGTTTTAGTGGGCACCCTGGAAAGATTCTATTTAAAATTTTAACTTCCTCCTTTCACATCAGGGCAGTATCATTCATATAAAAAGCCACAATCTCTGATACTACTTCTCAGGTGATTATGTAAATTAAGTGCATTGGCACTGTAGAACATATCTTTTCACAGAAGGGTCTTAATAGAGTCATATTAGAAAGTATTTCACATACATTTTGTCTTTGCATCAATTTTGCCTGTTCACACTGTTATCAGTTCTTATAAGACATATTAAAGAGCAAAGAGGTCATAAGGATTGTTGAGCAAATACTTTAGATAAATGGTGATTTCCTGACATTTTTGTATCTTACTTTTTTATCTGTAAATTGACAAAAATAACTACAGTCCAATTTAGCAGACAAATTTAAAGTAAAATGAGGTATTCAAAAGCTTTGGGGAGCAGTAATTATAACATCCCCCCCCAAGTATCTTATGCATTATATACTCGACTTTCATCAGATGTTGCTCTTTTTCTTTATACTAAACACAACCTGAGGCACAAATGCAGAAGTCATACTAGCTTTTATTTATCTCTTCCCTTATTTCTGTTTGTTCCTTTCTTCGTTGCATCCTTCCTTTTTTCTTTCCAACCTCCCTTTCTAGCTTTCCCACCCACTTTTCCTAATTTTCTGCTTTTTTCATGATTATCTCTACAATCTAACCATAAGCTCCATGAAACTCAATCCCAAGGGTACTTCCCAAAAGTTCAATCGATCTAGTTTTGTGGATATAATAATAACCTCTTATTTCTTGGCTTATTAGAAAATACATCTGACCCCTTCATTCAATGTGAGTGCTACTAGCAGCCTACATACAATGTATATCTATATCAAACATACCACATAATGTTCCTGATGTTCTTCTATGCCTTGCTGCTTATTTTCTAGCTCATTAGTGTTCATCCCAGGCAAGGCAGTAAGTACAAACAGCACCTTCATTATTCTCCACTCCTGATAGGAAGAAGGTGCCTACTTGTCAAACCACAGCCAAAATGGCAACTGCTTTGACTGTACATGTCAGGAAGAAATGCCTGGAAGGTGCCTACACCACTGTTCTCACAGACCTCCTCTTCCTTCTTGCATGGAAGATGGACAGGATGCCCACAGGTGGGATAGAATCAGCAACTGATTACTGAAAATGGAGCAAGCATGGGAAAAGTAGAACTGAGCTCTCAGAGTGACTCTCAATTGCTGATTCTAAGATTTCTTATTCTTGGAGATAAAAATACTCATTACAGAAAGAATATTATCAACTCAATTGCTTTATTAGACTTTTAGATGTTGTCCTTCCTAGACTCCTTTGCCTGATATGTTCTCATGCCCTTATACTGCCACATTTTGTTTAGAATCCTGTGCTTCATTCTTTATGTATTTAATACAGGGTCCACAGGATCTAATGGGTCTCACTATGTAGACTGGACTTGTAGTGATTCTCCTGTTTTCAGCCTCCCAAGCACTGGGATTATAGGTGCATGCCACCGCACCCGGTCTTATTTAATTCTTCAATACTGCCAGATACTGGCCCCTTGCTGCAGAGAATACATTTTAGAATAGACCCTCAATTTAATAGAGCCAAAGTGAGTTTTCTAACTGAAGGAAATCAGACTCAATTCTGCCAATGGAAGAAGTAGTCTAGAAGGGGTGGCTTCCCTTTGGCAATCCCCCTCTTAAATGCAATTTGGTACAGTGACATGTTGTAGTGTCAAACTAAGCCTAGGGAACTGGATCCCACACAGCACAGAAAAGAGTGGTTTCACCTGTTCAAGCTTCACTCTCTTGAGAGCTACTGTATCAGTCTTTTTCCTCACTGTATTGATTCCTACTGAGGACCCCTTTGTACTCACTTTCAATCCAAGTTTCCATTTGCCAACATTTAGCATGTGATCCAGCCAGAACATTCCATATATTCCAACCTATCATCCGTAGTGGTTGCCTGTCACTGGGATATGACAAATGACACTCTAAAACTGTTGGAACCAACTGAGAATGCCAGAGCTGTTAGCTGAGCTGAGATTAATAGTGCTATGGAGAATGTCAACCTGGAGCTGCTAAGAATCTTAGCACTGGAATTGGAAGACTATGAATGAAACCAAAAGTAAGGAGAGCATCAAGATTCTTCTGATGGAGGCAAGGATCAAGTCTGGCACCTGGTATTTAGGGTCTTAGGCTAGAATATGATCCTTGAAGTCAGACTGACATCAGGAAATAAATACTAAGCTGACTGTGACCTTGGGTGTCCTCATTATCATGGGAGCAGGTTCATCACTGCAGGGGAGGGTTCTTTCCAAAAGGACCACAGATCAGCCTTTTTTCTTCCTCTAACCCTGTATGTGTCCTCTACCAATGGGTAACACTGCAAGAAGGTACCCACATTCTACCAATGCCTTAATCTGGGACTTCCCATCCTCTAGAACAGCGAGGAAGTAAATTTTGGTTCTTTATAAATTACTCAGTCACAGGTAATAACACTACAAATGGACTAAGACAATAGTTGTGCTTTTATTTGATTCTAACTGGAGGATTAAACATCATAGTATATATAAAAAGTTTAGACCACAACCTGACACATATTGATTGATCAATAAATGTTAAGTACTTTTAATATATGCATTTTATCTATGGGTTTGGAGTTATATGTAGTAATTTCCCTTTTTTAATTATTTAGTACAGGATCTACAGAGTCTTACTACACAGATCAGACTCTCAGTGCGGCCCCAGGGGCAGGTCTGGCAATGCATGCTGGGGATTGAACCCTGGTTCCTGTGCCTGCCTAAACAGGTGCTTTAATATACTGAGCTATCTGGACAGCCCTCTTTTTTTTTTTTTTTTTCCATAACTTGATTTGAATTGGTCTTTCACGTGCAACCAGAGTATCATCTAATATAATAAAATGCAGAAAACTCAGGGTGTGTGGGTTTAGGACAGGCCAAATCTCTTTCTTTGCATCTAAGTAGAGCGGATGGGTCAAATCAACTGAATAAGGACCATCTGGGGCTCCTAATGTAAGGTCTATCAGTGATTTCATCTGTGGCCTCTGGGGTCTCTACCTCCTGGTTAGGAAAATAAGTTTTCCTCTTTGGCATGATATTTGTTCGTGAAAGTCCTCCTTCTTCTATGGTACCTGCTAATACTATCTCTCCTATGAAGAGTTACTTTTAAAGTTTACAAAAATACAAAATGTAAAGAATCAAACTTAAAGATGGGGCTAGAAATGAATAAAATATTTCTGTAATTAAAATATATGTTCAATTCCTCTTTAAGGCTTAATCTGGAAACTTTTTAATAACAGTTTAGAGTAAATATTATTACCAAGCAGTCTACATGCTAAATAGCATACTTTTTGTAGTGTAGATTTCTGGAGGGATATGCAGGGGATTTGCATGCTTAATTCCCATTAGCACCTGTCACTGGGATTTATTATCCCAGAGTTAATTCTCCACTGTCTGCAGCCAAGAAAAAGGAAGCTCTTGTATATAGATTTAAATGAAGCTTTTCATTTTTCAAAATGAAATGAGTTTCGTGTCAGTTCCTTAAACACCTGAAGTAGTGCAATCTTAACAATTCATATTTGGATATATTTTTGGTGAAAATTGGTCCAAGTTTGCTTTTATTCAGTATCTAGAAGAGCCCACTCATGATTTGAAAACATTGGTGTGCGACAGTCATGATGCAGAACCTGGATCAGTTTTAGAATCCATTGGCTCTCTGCACTGCTCAATAATGATAAACATTTACTGACCATCTATAATGAGCTATGTTCCAGATTCTCAGTACAGTGCTGAGAATATTGAAAACAACTACTCCCCTTGAGAAGCATACATTCTACTGTAGAATATTTATGCCCAAATACACTCATGTAG
Source organism: Capromys pilorides (assembly GCA_004027915.1). NCBI lineage: Eukaryota > Metazoa > Chordata > Mammalia > Rodentia > Capromyidae > Capromys > Capromys pilorides. The sequence continues at coordinate 6,329 of PVKN010024027.1, forward strand.
ACATGCAGAACAGGTGCTACATGAAAAAATCAAAGCAGCTGCATACAGTGGTGGGTGAGGGCTTGTTTCTATTCACAAGGTAGTGATATTTGAGCTTAGACTTGAATAGTTTTCACAGGCATTCTTTCATGAAGAAAAAGACAATAAACAAACAAAAAAGGCCGAATGCTGACCGGGAGCAAACTCCATCTTCAGTCTGGAGAGCAAGGGAGTCCCCAGGAGTGCAGCTGAGCTTCGGTGTGGGGCTTTTTCTGTCCTTGCTCTTAAGCTTCTAATTCTTGCCACAGACCCTTTCTCAAGCCATTCGCCTGCCCTCTTTAGGCTGAATTTCAGTACTCAACTACTGCTCCCTTTCTTTTCTCTTATTAGGTCTGTGCCATGCTTTTGGGCACCTTAATATCCCAAACCGGAGGAAAAGATCATTTTAACCTTCTTCAACTATCTTAGGCTTCCAGGATTCTGCCTAGGGAGCATGTTTGGTGGCGGAACAATTGACTATAGGCTCTCTACATCAGGTTCTTTATTAGAGCTGGGGACAAAATGAGGAACCAGACAAAAGATGTGCTTTAAGAGTGCCAAGTCCTAGCACTTAAGAAAGGCAGGTTATCACATTGTAACATTGTAAGTGAATAAATTGATGCATTTCAATACTGTTAGTATAGTAGATAGGTGTGGGGATTTCTTTTATACTACTTAAGCTGCTGCCCTTGGGAAAATGTTTCAGAAAAATATAAAATGCCATCGTATTTTCTTCTGGTGATGTAATATCCAAAATAACTGACAGGATATCCTGTCCACATGGTGCAGCATTTAAACGCATGAATTAAATAAAATTAAAACCCTCAATATGCACTAGCCACACTGCAATTACTCAGTAGTCATATGTGTCTAACGACTAAGATTTCTGACAGCAGAAATAAGGACATGTTCCTCTCTGTTGCCAAAAGTTCTGTTGAACAGTACTAGTCCAGACTGCATGAGGCTGGCGGAACTCTTCTATGCACGGGAAGAACAGCAGTTACAATAATTGCATGTGTCAGGTATTTTACATACACGTAACTCACTGTATCTTTGCAGAACCCTGTGAGATAATCAGTGTTGCTAGACTCATTTTATAGCTTACGGAGCAGACAGTGTGTCTGTTTCATGTCATTCAGGTAGCAAAGCAGTAAGAACTGGCCTTGCAATCTAGTACCAAAGTCAACCCCCTTACCAAAGTATTATGGTATCTCCACAGGGGAAACTGAAGAGAAAGCGTTCTTAGTGTGGAGCCTCTGCAGCGGTAGGAAGGGGCTGGATTTGCGGAAGTTTTTGGCGGCTCCCACTTCTCAGGTCTACAGACACGTCCATGGCAGTTCTTACAGCTTAGAAATTCGGATAGTGCTGGGAAGAAGGGATCCGGGAGTGTTCCGAGCTGAAAAAGCATTAAGTCATTTCACAAGTGAAGAAACCGAGCCACGCGAAGTTTACCTGGCATGTCCAGGAACAGGCAAAATTAGGCCATTCAGTTCCCTGTGCATGTCTGTCTGCACACGACCCGGCTGGCGCCCACACGCTAACATTTCCCTGTGAGAATGCTGACGAGTTTAATTTGTACTAATTTGGGGAAGGGATTTTCTTCTTTCCAGAATGTTGGCTCCGCCACTTTATTTGCATTGCCATCCACTCACTCTCCTTGCCTCTAGCTTTGCCTTTTTCACTCCCTCACATTCTTCCTCTGCTTTATCCTCACCACAGGAATTCGCAACCTTACTACCCAGACCGGTCTAACCCAAGGCAGCTTCAGTCTTCACACACGCTGTTGCCCTTAAGAATCGTAAAGCCGCGGCGCAGGCTCCAGCGTCACCAGGGCGAGCGTCCCCAAGTTTCGTTCCGTGCTCCTCGGCGGGAGTTTCCTCTCCCGACCTTGCCTCGCCGCCTTTCCCGGCCTCGCCGGCCTCCGCTGCAGCTCTCCGGACGAAGCCGTGCTTTCCGCTCCACCGCCAGTTCGCCGGCTCACGAGCCCACTAGAGCCTCCGCGGCTCGGAGGACGAGGACCGGGGCGCCTGGGGGCCGCACGCCTCCCCGCACCCCCGGGGCGAGGTCGCGCCCGCACCAGAGCCTGGCGTGCCAGCCCCTTAGGCGCGGCGCAGCTCGAGCAGCCGGCGCGCCGGGCGCCGGGAGGAAAGGCAGGCGGGCTGCAGGCCGGGCGCCCCGAGCCGCTGCCGGTCCCCGCAGTCCGCGAGCCCCCGCGGCGTCCCCTCCCGCGCCCGGCGCGCGCCCCCTTCCTCCCGCGCGCACCTAGGCGGGGCGCCCCGCCCAGCCACGCCGCCGCTCCCGCCCTCCGCGGACCCCGCGCCTCCGCCCCGCCGGGCACCGGGGCCTGCGCCGCCGCGTCTCCCCGAGTGGGGGCAGAGCGGTGCGCAGCGGCGGGCGGAGGCGCGGGAGCGAGGGACCTTCAAACTCCTCCTCGGCGGCTCCTCCCCGCCCGCCTGCCCTGCCGCGGAGAAAGTGGAGCGTGGCGCTCGCGCGGCGCTGTTCTCGGACGCTCCGCGGCGCAGGTCCGGCGGGCTCTCTCGGCTCGCGTCTCCCTGGCGGTCCTGCGCATCTAGGTGGAGGATGAGGAAAGGGCTGCGGACGACGGCGGCCCGCTGCGGACTGGGACTGGGCTACGCGCTGCAGACGCTCGTGTTACCTGCCCTGGCCCTGCTCGGCGCCAGCGGCACCGGCTCCGCCGCCCAAGGTAGGGTCCGTCGCCGCCCCGCGCTCGCTCCTGCCTCCTCCTCTCTCTGCGCGGCGCTCATCGAGGGCCACTTGAAACGCTACTTGGCCAACTAGTCAGAAAGCCGCGATCGTGCTGGTCCTAATGTGTGCCCCGAGCTGGGCCAGGGCGGATAGGGGCGCGCGGGTGTGGACGCCTCCGGCTCCGGCTCCGGGCGTGCGGGGCTAGGGGGTTTGCACTTTCCCTCCGCACGCGCACGGTGTTGCGTGCAGTGCCCGAGGGTCCCGAGAGTCGTGCGGCGCGCTGTCCTGCGCTCCACTCTCGCGCCGCGCCGTGCAGCGCCTGGGTGGCCAGTTCTCCTGAGTGCGGCGCGGGAAGCCCGTTCTCGGCCACCGGGGAGGAGCCGCCCGCGCTGGTGCTCCGGACTCTCCTGGTCGGGCGGCGGCGTCTCCTGGCCGCCTGACCCGTGTCCCAGGTGTGGAGGCCACGGGTACCCGTCTCTGCACCCTCCCTCCCGCCGGGCGACCGGGAACTTAAAAAAGCCCCAGCTCCTTAGGACGGCCGGTAGTTCAAAACCGCGCCTACAACTCTCCAGGGTAGCCAGCCAGTTTATAACTCTTGACATTTTAATTTAAAGCCTGTGAGCTTTAAAATAAGTGTCCAGGGCCTTGGGCAAAGCCTGGTCGGCAAGAGTGCAGTCAGAGTTGAAGGTGGGCATTGACAGAGGAGAGGCCAGCGAATGAAGGACTCCTTTTTCACCCCGAGTTTGTAGTTGCAGCGACAGTCCCTAGTTCTCCAAGCAACAGACGGGAAGGAGGTGCAAGGTTATCCCCTTCGAATCTTTTATAACCTTTCTGGGCTCCTAACCTGGGCAGGCCCAGTGCGCGCGCATCTGGCTCTTCCCGTTTCTCGGGTGATCGCTGGCTCGCGGATGCCGAGCAGCTTTTCCAGGGTGGTGGTGGTGGGTGTATTGGACAGATGCTAAGGCAGCATGGAGAGGCAATCTGGGGTTGTCCCCTGCGCGCGCGCGTACACACACACACACACACACCCCTCGTTACACTTTCCGAATTTGGAGAGCTGGGGCGGAGGCGGTAGTCCCAACTCCCTGGTGATGCTGGGGACCGCGTGGAGCTGGAGGGAGCTGAGAGGCAGGCTGGTGTGGTCGGGGTGGGAGGTAAGTGATTAGCAAGGCTTTGTCAATTAGCGATAGCTACTTCTGGAGTAAATTTTCCTGTTGCCCTGCTAAGTGGCCAGGCTCATAAATCCTTCCTTCCTTTCTGCCAGATGCCTCCCGTCCGTGAGGCTGTGCTTTGGTTTTCTTAGGAACACCTCCAGTGATATCTGTCCGTTGTTTTACAAAAGAATCTCCATTGGGAATCGTAGCATCTTGTAGATTTCTTGAAATTGGGAAGCCGTTGGAGGATCCCGGCTGTAGCGGCAGATCACTTTGGGGAACTTGCCTGCTGGTACTGGGCACACAAAGGATGGTACCCAGGAGGGGGTGGCACTGGTTGTGGTGGGAATGGTTTGGTAAACCTGGGAGTTAAAAGTCCCCAAAGGTGCCAAAAGGAGATGGGGCCTCTGCTGAGAGTTTGCAACAACCAAATTAAAGATTGGATACAAGAAGGATCAATAAAGATAATCAAACAGGAGATTGTAAATGGATTAATGTTGAAAGAAGGGAAAAGAGATTAAAAGAAAAGACACTCGGAAAAGAGAAACTGTATTTGCCTCTTGCACTTTTTCTTCTTGTAGAAAGAGCAAGTCAAAGACTGGGCTTGAGATAGAAAAAGAAACTGTTCTGTTGGTTGTGTGCATTTCGGTAGGGTCCTTCTCCATTTATTCAGTTCCTTTGGTGCTAGATGAATGAATTTTGTTGTTGTTGTTTAAGTCATGTGTTCTTTGCAATGCACTACTGCACCATTTTTATCTTTGTTTTCTTCCATGTTGCAGGGCACCATTTCTCCCTGTGGTGTCTGTTAGGTATCAGAGGAGATATACAGCTCCTAACTCCCCTCTCAGCTACTGTTATCATGGCTGTTATCCATTGCCAGGCCTGCCTACTGCTGAACCACTAAACACTTTCTTCTCAGAACGATACAGGGTGCAGTAGTCTGAGAGTAAGGTCCATCTCCTTCCACTCTCTGCTTCCCAGTGCATTATCACCCTTCCTATTCCATCAAGGAATGATTTCTATGTTCTAAAGAGTTAAAAAGCAAAGACCAGAGCATATATTCTATCTTTATGAGTGGAAATGTATATGCAGTTAAAACCAATACACTTTTCTTTTCAATGTGAATGAGGTTTGTAAATCTGATGTTGGGCTCTTGGTAAAATTAGAAGTTTTTGGAAATATCATCTCCAAGACAGCAAAGGAAGCGTCCATCTGTTTAAGATAGAACAGCAGAAAGGGTATTGAACGCAGTGGTTTGTAACTGTAGTTTAAAGACAGACAGCAGTCTTTCAAAATAGAGCCTTGGGAAATTCTCTGCCCTTTAGGCAACAACTTTCTCCTTTCTGGTTGTGCTCTAATTGTTTCATTCAGGATTGCTGGGAACTCCTAGCTCCAGGGAATTTGTGGTGCTTCTGACTTCCAAGAATGATAGGTTTTGTTAGTAAAGACAGCGTGTGTGTGTGTGTGTGTGTGTGTGTGTGTGTGTGTATGTGTGGTGTGTGTGTGTATGCACGCACCCGTGCTTTTGCATGCATGTACACACAGTAGTGTATGTTTGCTCAGAGCTCCTGAATTAGTGAAATAACATTTATACTACACAGCATTGAAGTTCTGCTTATCTAGCCCCAACTAGTGTTACCAGTGTTAACATATCCAAATGCAGCACAAAAGGATTGTGGTCATTCTCTATTATTAAGTAAATTACAGTCTTTTTTTTTTTTTAAACAAGATACTTCTTCCCGTGAAGCTTTATATTGCTCTGGTGCAGGTTGACATTAGCTACTGAGGACAACTAAATTTCCTTACAACCCCAACATATATTTTACCTTTTTAAGAACAAATTTATGAACCCATTTGGAAATTTGCAATAAAAAGTTGGTCCTTTTTTATTTAAAAATATTGTTATATCTCAGAAAATGCTTAAAGTCTTAAAAAAAAAACTATACAAGCAATTGCAAAAAAAATGAGGAATCATTAAATTACAACAGAAATTTATTGATCTCTGAACCTCTTTGGAATTTTGGGGTTCAGAGTTAAACAAGACAGGGTTCTGCAAGTATCTTCCATTGTATTTTAGAAAGTGGTTGTAACCAGAATTCATAGTAATTTTTAAACAAGTTCCCTAAGGATGGAAGGAAGCATGAATTCTACTAGGCAAACCCTCTTAGCTTACATGCATCTATTTAAATATAACAGTTTTCTAATGTGAGCTAGGTTCTCTATTTAGTGCAACAGCCCTAGCATCCTCTAGTAGGCCTTAACAGCATTCAGCCTTTCCCAGATTTAGGTCATGGCTTTGCTGGAGCAGCAGAGGGAGTCTCTCTCAGAAGCAATAATATTGCAGACTGCAACCACTTCCGGAAAAGCTAGAGAAAAGAGTGGGGGTGGAGACCCAGCTTGGGCTCCTGCTTTACAATTTCAGCCTACACTTTTTTTGGTTTGACTTTTGTATTTATTTCACTTAAAAAGAAAACACACCGGTTCACATTTTCCTACAAATTACAAACTCACCAGATCATTTGGCTAAGTGTGGTATTATTGGTTAACGGAACTGCATGCAGTTTACTGGGGACATAGAATTGAATGAGACAGCTCCAGCTGTGGCAAAGACAGACTTTTGAGCATATAGCATGTAATTCACTTTGTGAAATACAGCAATAAACAGATCTATAGTACTTTCTGGGTTTAAACATTTCAAGATAGTAATCATGGTCATATGGTCCTGATGTGAGTGGTGGTAGAGATTCCACAATTTCTACACAGAGGAATTTAAGGGCCATGATTTGGCTAGAGACTGGTTGAAACTAAGTTTGCATTTCAACAGTATGTTGCTGAGATTTAGTGTATAATTTGCCTAGTTTTAAAGAGGTACAAGCAGAGGACTGATGGCAGCAGATGTCTGTTCTATCAGGTAGCACAGTAGCTACCATTGCCTCCTAGTTTTGTTTCCAGTACCTCCTATGGGTGAGGCTGTGCATAAGATAGTCTCTTTAGCCAGTTTCCTGGCATGCACAGTGAGAATGATGCATACTTGGGGGTCATAAGAGGATTGAATACATTAAATACATGCAAACCAACTATAGAGCAGTATTTTGCTGCCAGGATATAAATATTATTTCTTCTCATAAACTCTACAAAACACTGATAAGACTGAGACATTAAAAAAAAAAAATCAAAGTCAGTACTTTTGACTCAAATGGAGGATAACGGCAGATGCTGTTTCCCCAAAAGCAAGAATGGAGCTAGCTGCACAGAGGTTCCAGAGTGGATCACTGCGAAGTCCTGCATAGAACCAGGCTCTGCTGCAGGCTGTGAAGGTCTTACCTCCTCTATGGGCCTCTTCTCTCCCTTTCTAGTTCCTCTGGGAAAGGAAACCTGCTATAGTACTAAACAGGCTCAGATCAAGTCATTACCAGGTAGGTCCTGACAACGATCCATATTCTTGACTTTCTATCTTTACAAATAACATTGAAGATAATTCTTATGAATCTAAAAAGGCTTTTACAGAAAAAGAAATGCTATGTCTCAAGTGTTTCTGGTAAGAGTTTGAGGAAAATGAACCCTTTAAGTGGTTGTCAGCAATGTAAGAATGTAATTGAATGCATGTTAAAATGGCACAAAGAAATACATGAAATGTAGGTTGACATACATGAAGGCAAAGCAAATGCACCAGGGCTTCCATTTATTCAAATTCTATCCTGAAAAGAAAACTTAGGAATCATAATTTATGATTATTTATGCCTAAATAATCTAGGTAATATACAATAAAATACCATATTTTGAAGTGTTCAACATTTAATTACTTATTTAGCAAAAATAATAATAGTTATTTTTTGCTCTTGTTTTTGGCAAACTTTTAACATACAACTAAAGAATTGCAGGATGTTTGCAATATTTAAAACACATCTTTCCTCTATAAAATGGTCATTTTGCTTTTAATTATTGATAACCTGTTTCTGAACTTGCCCTGAAGTCTCTCCTCTCTTCTCTCTTTCCTCCTCTCCTTCTCTGCCCTCTTCCAGATACCTTGCATCTAGGTGTGGACTCTTCTATGATCTTGTTTCTCCTTAGTTAGATTTGTTATTGTTTATGTATTTGTGGAGAAGAGCAACCTGACTCTGAGACCCTAAGTAGTGCTGTAGAAGCACTCAGAATATTTTTTACTGAAAGAACTCAATGGTATGTTTTATGCCATAGTAAAATTTCTTCAGCAATTTAAAAATGTTGTTTCCCTTTTTTGTAGTTCTTAAAAGCAATGTAGTCATTAGGTGATTTATGTTTTCTATAGTAAATATTTGTTATCTCACATTTTTTAAAAAGTTTTTAAGTTTTTAAAAAGCATTTTATAGTGGTACTTTTATAAACTAATAAGAT